>MU716839.1:24321-94889 GCA_026770625.1 Nicotiana glauca | reverse complement strand
CTCTATAAGCATGAGTAGTGTTGTCAACGGCACACTTAAGCCCCGAAGCGAGGAGTAAAACATGTAGAGTTCTTCGCCTTGCTTAGCGGGCCCTTTAGTACCGTCATCAAGGTTCTAAGGCATAATTCTCCTTTCCAACGAGTGTAATACTGAATAGGCGACACTAAACAATTGATATTTCATTTTATCATTATTTTTCTTCAATTTTTTTGTCCATATTTCTTATTCATGTTTTTATCATTATTAGCCTTGGACTACACATACATATTTGTATGTTTTCTCCTTTGCGCCTTTCTTAATTAAAGCCCACGCTTTATCTTGCACTTAGAGCCCATATGGACCTTAGAGCTTTTTGCGCTTTTCTCCTTTGATAACACTCATGGCACTTTCAATCTTTAGCAGCTTACTTGCTTACCTTCAGAAACAAGTCTTGGGGCCATATTAATAGGACGCATGTAGTGTGTGAGTATTCCAATCGGCACAGGAGCAGCAGCCAGCGCAAGATAAAGCTTTTTGACCTTCTTCTCCTACCAGATAATAGATGAAGTTATTGAAAATGCCTAATGGTACGCTCCACAAAGGACCTCCATGGGAAGGACACTGGAGGTTGTTATTCCCTAAATATCAAATCTTTTGTACTGGTGAGTCTCACCCTGATTTTTCCATGAAATACTGAACAGTACTCCTTGCTTCGAGCTAGCACAACGCTGCACAAGTTAGAAATCATGACAGAATCCCTTTTTTTTTCAATAAGTAAGAAATCATGGCGTGCTATTTCACCTCTATGCTTGAACTTTGAAAAAGAAATTTATGTATGATAAATACAGCCAAAATGATACCATCCTTCAGTGCAATTGTCAATCTGATGGGTAGTCTGCAGTGGAGCTGAAAATCCTAATGCTCTAGTAGCAAATATAGCACAACTTTCTTCAATGTTATCTGTAGTTCCTCCTACCTGAGTTTTAGGTTGTCAGTATCCAAAAGAGTTAGCTTATTGGTAAAGGAAAAAGAATAATAACCCAGTACAACACAAAATTAGTAGTAAAAACTAAAAGCTGAAGATATAATGAGAGGCAGACCAATGTAAGTTAGAAATAATTTTCGACAGAAATGTCCATTAGCAAATATCAGGTATATAAGAATTTTGATCAACGAAGAAGAATATATTTAATTAAGTACTTTTACTCACAGATGTACCAGCAGGTTTGTCCAGAATCACATAGTCGTCGGTTACAGCAATAATACGAGATTTCCAGTCAATTTCATAGCACCTAATAATATCAAATTACAACATTACCTTCTCGCTAACAAAAAGTCATGAGCTAAAGTTAGAAGACAGTTCAGTAGTTACCTTGGAAAGCGTTTAGGGTGTACATGCACCCGCAAATAAGTTCCAGTTTCAACAATCTCATCAGCACGAGTTATACGGAAAGTTTTCTGAGCTTCACGTACAGTTTTTCCTTTGATTGAAGTTCGCTTTCTCAGAACTGATGGATCTGTAACTTCTTCATACACTTTAATTTGCTCAGCAGTGGCAGTCGGAGGTGGCTTAGGACATACAAGCGCATAATACACAGCCCCAAACTGTATAAGATCTTCCACATATCTTAATGATGAAAAGCATTGGACAAGATATCACTTAACTGATCCAAGATAACTATCACTCAACTCATCAGTGATCACTCCTCGAGGTGTATATTAGATATTAGAATATGCAGGAACATAACAAGTTAAAGAAGAACAGGACACTAAAGAAAAGTTAGAAATTTACAATGGAGGAAGATCCAAAGCTTTACTAATATAGTCTAGAACAGGCCCTTCTTTTGTGACGACAAGATGCTCGACTCTTGGTGGGCTATTCTGCAAGGGGCATGGCAGCAAGCGTCCATACATAAGATGGCTGAAAAGGTGAAATCAGAACAAATAGTTCAAAAAGATCAGTGTAACAAATCGTAGGAATCAAATTGGACACTAGCCTTGCGAGGGTTGATGAAATCAGAGATATATCTCTGCCCCGTCAAACAAAATTGTTAGTCGCATTCACAAATTTAAAATTACAGTTGCAATACACTATCAATTGAAGCTTCCTACTCTTGTTTAACCTTTTTAATCTATGTAGCCAACAATTGATGAAACCATTTTGCACCTAATGACCAGATATGACAAATTCGGGGCACACATACATGAGCAGCACTATTGCTGTCCACTCCACTGCCCCTATCAAGTGAAATCAACACATATGAGAAGGGGATGCAAAAGTTTCGACATACAAATGAGTTTCCTGTTCAAGTTCTACAAACAAATCCGGATAAGAATATGTTTTGTGCATATAATACAATTAGAACTTTTTTTTTAAACTTTATATACCTAGTTAGCTGGTACACAATGATTTGAAGAAAAAAAGTTTTGAATTATTTTAAAATTACTCCACTACATTTAGAAGCTTAAGCTATTAGAGAGGATGTGAGACTAAGCTAATCAAGAACATTGTTTATGCAATTACATACAGCTTCCTATAGAGGCAGAGAACGGCAAGAAGTATTGGGGAGAGGTGATCAGGCGGGACATGGCGATGCTTCAAGTTTCCGAGGACATGGCCCTTGATAGGGAGCTGTGGAGGTCGAGTATTAGGGTCGTAGGTTAGTAGGTAGTTGAGTCTTTCCTTACTTCGTACCTTTGTGAGGCTAGTCTGGTATTGTTTTTGTCGGAGTCCGTTAGTGGCAATGTTGCGTCTTACTATTCTTTCGTTTTCCATAATGTCGAGTCTATGTACAGTCTATCGCTTTTTCTTTGCAACTACTATCTCACTGTAACAACTCCAAAATACAGATTGTATTGAATGTAGTATCTAACGATTACAACTCAACGAAGTAGAACAACAATACTGGAAATACAAAATGCAGAAACTAAGTAAGATAGATTAGAACCAAAGAAGGGGATGAGAAACTAGAGAGAACGGGGTGAGAGACCGACTGAGCGAGGCTTCAACATAATTGACATAATCCTTCTTTCCAAACCCGTAGTCCTTTTTAACCTCTTGCTAACGGGGCCTGGATCCCAAATATAATTCTCTAACATTTTACTCGGTCCAATAATCTCAATTGACCCAATCTCATTCATCTCCTCTAGCCTATGGGCCCTTATGGAGTCAACTTGGTTTACAACAATACTCCCGCCCTCAAAAAGAACCTTGTCCGCAAGGTTCAAGCAAGAAGAGCTAGTTGGACTTAGAGAATTATAAACACAAGGGCTACGATAGGCAAAAACTGTTAGGGACAATATCATAATTTGGTTGGTAGCTTGGAGCTTAGACTTGGGCTCATCTTTATTGCTTAGCGTCAGAAGAACAATAAATGTATTTCAGATAACATGGCAAAGAAGTGTAATAATTTGAGATTTGTCCAAAAGAGCAAAGCACCTAATGGTGTCACTCAAGCTTCCATAAGTCATATGTCTAAGCTTAGCAGCACTATTTGTTGTCCCAGGAACTTTCTCAGCAATGTGAGGGGCATTTGCTATACTTTTCAATAGCAACTCACAGCTAGCTAGCAGTATCTGTGATGCCATTTTTACTCCATCTTTCTTCAATATCAATTCCTGATGAATGGGGAAGAATAATTGTGTAAGCTTTCATTAAAGTGATGCGAAGATGAGATCCCTTGTGGTACCAGTAGAGTCATTTCCTGCTTTATCAAATGAAAAAGTCACGTGATAGGTCAAAATGTAGGTAATAGTCCCAGATATTTGATGCCAAAGATTCCACCAAGAGTACTTTTAGAATGATATAAACCATACTCTTTAACATGCTCAGACCCACCGAAGCTAAAATTATCCACCTTGAAGCACTGATGCACAGTTTTAGTGGCTCGCTTCCCATCAAATCGCGCCATTGTAATTGCAATCAACCAATTGCAACCATGTTCTATTTGATTTACAGTAAAAAAATTCAGCCTTATCACATTGAGTTCAGTCATAATCTGCCTACAAACACACACTTATTCAAGAGGATAACATAAACTAATGCATCACTTAAGCCATGAGGTAATCTATGGTGTGCAGCCAACTCTACCATTTCAATGACACCATAAAATGTGTAACCAACAAGGTGCCCAGTTTGAAGCTTCACCTTATATCCACTTCTCAATTCTAATATTTTCCATTCCTGTAACATGGCATCAAATGCAGTTATTGCAGGCTGCATTTTACTATAGAAATTTGGACGAGCAGTTATTTTGGAACCATACCCACCAATTACGACAAGCCCATCGAAGTTGAGTTTCTTCGCTATTTCAACAGAATGCACAACATGTGATAGGAACTTCAATAGTAAGGCTGAGAAAGGTGAATTTGGAAGTGGACGTGTCGGTCGAGATTGAATAGTCTGTCCATCCATTTTTCTTCTGGACATTTCATTAATTAGCGTTCCTCCTTCCATAGTACCATCAAGGCCAAGCACACCAGAATACAGTGCAATAGGCAGCCAGTGCAATGTATCTAAATGCATATCCAAGTAATCGAACTTAATGGATAGAGAAACAGACTCACCAGGATCAAATGGGAAGTGTATGAATATATGTTTGCGCATCAATCAGGTTCCATCCAAAATCGAGGTGTCACTTCGTTCGTCGACCACTTCATTGTCAATCAATGATTGCCCTGCTTTTTAGAACAAATATCAAACAACTTACGCACATTGTTTACCAAAACATTAGCGCTTGCATCTGTGAGCTGCAGTTGCTTGCTTATGGAGAAAGAAGCAATCAGCGTATTTTGAGTGGATTTGATAAATTTAGGTTGGCATAGCTGGCCCGCTTCATCTCTTTGGAGATTTTCTTCCCCAACTGCAATAACAGGAGGCCGGAAATCCTCATCGTTGTCATCCAAATCTGAATTGTTCATCTTCTCTATTGCTTGAGTTAACAAAACTTTAGTGCCTTCATCAATTGTGACTTGTATTGCTGCATCTTTGTCCTCAACCTCTGGTTTAGTAGCATCAGTTGTTGGTATCGTTGTATTATCACCTACAACATTAGTTTCCCTATCCGACTGTTTTTCAAACACCTTGTGGGCAGAATTCAGGTTGTTGCAGTCTCTGTGTGGATTCCAGAATTGAGAAGAGGGCGATTTGGCCATGGCACTCCATGGTGGAATAGCTGCAGCTCTTGTTGGACAATACTCCATTGTGGTAAGCTTCTGGAAAAAGGCTAAACGACTGTCAGGTGCTTCACGACTCCGAGTTCTATAATGGATAAACAATTTTTCCACGAAATGATCCCAATCCGCGAGCTGTTTGTTTCGACATAACCAACAATACCCATCCAAAGCCTCACCATCCAAATATAAAGAAGCGAATGACAATTTATGATCTGGAAAAATATTATAGCGTGCGAAATATTGCTCTACCTGAAATACCCACGCCGCAGGATCATCACCGCTGAATCTGGGTATTTTCACCGACAGAGCTTCCATGGACGAACGCAAACCGAAGCGAGACTGGTAAGCGGTCGGAGCCATTTTCCCCACCACATCTTGTAACATACTCCGAATCTCGGCAATATCCTTTGAAAAGGAATCCGTCACTTCCTTCACAGATGCATCAATGAGAGCCTTGAGTTTTTGGTCCTCCATTGAAGACCTCTGGATGAAAGCACCAAAGTAACAACTCCAAAATACAGATCGTATTGAATGTGATATCTAACGATTACAACTCAACGAAGTAGAACAACAATACTGGAAATACAAAATGCAGAAACTAAGTAAGATAGATTAGAACCAAAGAAGGGGATGAGAAACTAGAGAGAACGGGGTGAGAGACCGACTGAGCGAGGCTTCAACATAATCGACATAATCCTTCTTTCCAAACCCGTAGTCCTTTTTAACCTTTTGCTAACTGGGCCTGGATCCCAAATATAATTCTCTAACATTTTACTCGGTCCAATAATCTCAATTGACCCAATCTCATTCATCTCTTCTAGCCTATGGGCCCTAATGGAGTCAACTTGGTTCACAACACTCACTTTCATGATGTTATTTTTCCTATAGTTTCTATTGGTGATACTGATATTGTCTCTTTTTGTCTTCTTGAGCCGAGGGTCTTTCGGGAATAGCCTCTCTACTCCCTTGGATAGGGGTAAGGTGTGTGTACATAACACCCTCTCCAGACCGCACTAGTGGGATTTTACTGGGTCGTAGTTGTTATTGTTTTTGTAAATACAATGAACAAAATAGTCTAACTATGATAAATTAAATGCAGAGCAGAACATTTTAACTTTTCCAGCAGTTTAACAAATACTAGAATGAAAAAACAAGAATTACCCATCTGAGGAAACTGTGTGATAAGTTGAATTGACATCAGAGAAAGCAGTGGACTGACACCTGAAGGCTCTGCTGCAAGAAGAAAAGACCAAGTCTTGGTAATGATTCTTGTTCTTGAGGCGGCGGCTACGACTTGAGGCTAACGTATGCAACAGAGTAACAGGGGAAACAAACCCATTTCGCCAATTGGGTGTCCATATTCGAGAAGCAATCAAACAGTTGGTGAATATTGGAGTTAAACTGGCAGTGGCAAATGTCATGGTCTTTGTGGTTCTTGGAGGTTTCAAGGCTGATGGGAGGGAGAGAGAGAGAGAGAGAGTTTTAAGTTTTTAACTGAAGTAAGATTTTGAGACAAATGATTTGGAAATTGTCATTAGATCTTTGTATTGTTGGGAAATTATATTCAAGTCCCTTAACTTTTCGTGATGCACAAAGAAGTACTAACACTAGGAGTACAAGCTAAGATGAGAACATTTGGCAAGAATACCTCTTCAACACTTAGAATTCGTCAAGTGACCTCCATTTTCTTTCTCAATTTCTTTTGGATTGGAAAATGGTTAAATGAGTGGGTTAGGGTGGATGGAGCCTATTTAATATTTTAAAAACCTATGGGTCACTTATAAGGTTTGAAAAATAATACCTCTCTCTCAGTTTTCCTCCCAATTACTCTCTCGTCTCTCTACTCTTTTTGTTCTCTCTTCTCTCTGTCACTCAATCCCATCGACCACGGCAGTTTCTGGCAGTAAGGGACAAGAATCAAGCTTCGATTTTGGGTGAAATTGTCTCTACGAACCAAACAAGCATTGTATTAAAGCTCAAAACGCGCCAATTTTAGAAAATTCTAAATCTTTCTTTTTTCGTTTCTTACATTTTTTATTTCGGGATTTGTAGAATTATTTGTTCATGTGTATGTTCAAGACTGATTGGGTTGTGTATAGTCATATCTTATAGGGCGTGGGTGATTATATCTTGGACTACCTTTGTGCTCTGTATTTTAGAATTTTATCGTAATTGACGGCCTAATATTTATTGATAAACCTGTGATCGATTATTTTTTATCATAGATGTTTGCTGTAATTAGGGCTTATTTTTCTTATTCTGATCATAAGTTTAAAATTATTAAATGTGACATTACATATTTGCATGTAGATAAAATGAGGAGGAAATCAGTTACTAAGAAGCATATTCCTTTGACAAAGGAGGCAATTGCACAGCCTTCAAAGCCTTCAAATAGTAAAGGAAATGCAGAAAGAGAAGCACCGCCAAGTAAAGCAATTATGGAGCCTTCAAACACTGTTACTAAAAAACAAAATATAGATACTTCTAATGCTTCTCCTAGTAAAGAAAATGCTGAGATTTTTAAGCATGATAGGAGGAAAAAGAACAAATAGCCACCAAAGTCTATCGGTAAAAAAAAAGAACAAGATCAAGGTCTAGATTAGTTGACGAGGACATACCTGCTAGTAAAAAATCTGTTTCAATGAGGTTAGCATTAGAGGGTGCTAATGAGGAGGAGGAAGAAGACTTGGACATAAATACAGCAAAAACTCAAATGGAAGAACATGTATATGAAAAATAATTGTCGAAGAAGAAAATAATAGTGATGATGAATCTTTAGGTGAGGAGGATGATGAAAATGGTGATGATTCTACTCGGGAGGTTGATAAAGATGCTAAAGAAGAAGAATAAAAGATGTAGCAGAAGAAGAAGATGTAGCAAAAGAAGAACTAGCAGAAGAAGATGATGATGATGATGATGAACAACTGGAGGATAGTTAAGATGGACTGGAAAGTGAAAAACATGCAGCAGATGAAAGTGATCAGGATGCTCTGTCAATTTATGTGCTTGTAAGGCGATCGATGCATCCAAATACAAATTCAGGATTTTTCTAGGAAAAGCATAGACGTTACCTAGCAAAGATTAGTGTGAGGTATAGGATCAATTTATTCTATGAGTTCAAAGAAAAATTTAGAATAGTCAAATTGATGGAAACATTTGATAATATTTGTTTTGGACTGTTTGCAAAACTTTTAGAGCATTGGACACAGTTCAATGGACAACTTGTCCATTCCCTGCTGATTTAATGAATTTATTACGCGGAGAAGCGCGAGTTGTGATTTTTAGTTAGAGACAAGCATGTTCACTTTGGATTGAAGGAGTTTGCTTTGATGACTGGATTGAACTGTGGTGCCAACCCAGTAAAGAAGCTATGAAGAAATTGATGGATGATGGCGAAACATTCTATAACAAATCTTGTCGGTCTAGCAGGAAAGGGGTGGATGTAAAGTTGCTTTTGATATAGTTGAGGTCCAAGAGGTTTGACACAGTCGAGAGGGTGAACTATTTTTGCCTTTCTACCTCTATGTAATAAAACTACCTTGTTGCTTATTAACTATTGATGCTGTAATTTTTGGTTCCTTAGCACTTCTTTGTTGTATTACAACAAGCAGCTACTTGGTTGCATAAAAGATAATGCGTCTAGTGTAGACATGTAATTTTTTATCCTTCCTGAGATTTTACACATTTTAGCATTTAAATATTTAGTTAGGTCCGATGTCGCTATTTTAACTAGTTTTGATCCTTTTACTTTATTTTATCACAAAAATATTTTTCTCTTATTTAGCTAATTGATATTTTATTTAGTTACTTTTAGTTTATCTACCTTTCATAAAATTAAAAATATACAAAATAGTTTCACTTTTAGTATTTAGTTTTATTTTAGTAGTTTATTTAGTTAAGAGTTAAAAAATATTATATTTCTTAGAATAAAATTTGGGATTTTAGCTAAAAGAGATTGAACAACCCCAAAACTAGTCTCATTTTTTAATTTTCTTAAGCAATTTTGAACCATACCAATTGCATTTAGCCCAAAGAACCTTAGCCCATTATTCCATCTTTAACCTTTCCCCAACCCTATAGACCTAAGGGCGGATCTCCTCCAAGACTCCAAAAATCTCTAAACAGCCGCGGCTGCTTCTTCACCTCATACAAAACGACCCTCCCATGTCCATCTTCCAAGACCCAATAGCTACCCCTGCCAAAATCCATCACTGTCGCCCCCCCAAGCAACAAAACTAACAAATCCTTCTTCTTCTACACACCCAAAAACCTACAGACCCCGACCGTAGAGGCCCCAATCGGCAACCCTTCTTCTCCACACTCCAGCGATACTCCCTCACCTCGCCTCACCTCGCCGCCGCCGTACCTCCCACAAGACGCCACCAAAACCGGCAAAAACCAACAACAGCGGTACATACCCAACCTCTAAAACCCGCCGGAAAAACCGCCGCACTACCCCTCCTCTTCAACACAGAACGAGCAGCCAATAGAGGGGAAGAGAGACGGGATTTTTTGGTTTATTGTTTAGATTCAAAAAAAATATATATACAAAAATATCTCTTTAGTTTGGTTAACTTTTAATCACACTTCAAAAGAGAAAATCGGAAAAATAAAAAAAAGCTTCTTCACTTTTCGATTCTGGATTTTTATTCCAATGGAAATTATCTGAGGTTGTTGTTCGAAGGCTTCTGGTCCAGCGTTGCAAAATTCAAATGATAGAATTTTTAATCTAAGTTATTGTTCAAGTTCTGCATTTGATTGAGTTCCGATCAATTGTTCATTGGTTGTTGCCGTTCTTTTAAAACTTTGCACATCCGTCATCCGGACAGAGGTTAATTAAAAACTCATTCGAGGTCCACTGCTACCTTTAATATCTTGCCTCCTGATGTTTGTCACATATGTATTTCAATGGCATATGAGTATGTTTTCATGACTATTTGTGATATTTTTGATCTTATGATTAAATTTGGCTAATTAGCACATTTCGACATTACTGATTTAATCGAACGGTATTGGCTCTTAAATTGAATAAGAAGTTTGAATTTGAAAGCTTATTTGGAATTGATTTCAATAGTTGGGTGGTTGGGCAAAATTAAAAGAAGTTTAGGTGCAAGATAAATTATATTGTCCTTTTATTCTTGTTTCGTTTACTTCTTCGGGTCGCTAGGAGTATGCTTAGGCCGACCACACGAGGGTAGGCAAGCCTTAGGATTTTTGTTAGTTTTAATGCGAGAGGTTGTTCCCTTAGTTAAATTCTTCCGGAAATGTCCCAAAGGATTTATATATATTTTATTTCGGGAAATGCCCCGTAGTATTCTATAATTGGAGGCCGAAAGCTGAACTCGTAGTACTTTTATTCTTTTTTTATTTTATTTTTATTTTATTAGGCGGGGACGACCTCGAGCCTCTTTTGATTATTTATTTTCTTTTCGTGTATTTTTACCTCAATTTAAATATTTTAAAAACCAACTTGATCATGTACACAATCGTACTAGTTACGGGACTCGGGGAATGTCTAACACCTTCTCCCCGAGTCAAATAAACCCTCTTACCCTAAATCTCTGGTGTAAACTAATTTAAGAGTCAAATGTGTTTTGAAGGAAAATTGTTATTTTAAGTAAAACGGTGACCTGGCACACCAAAATAAAATGCTAGGTGACGACTCTGAAAAAATTATTTTGAACACAAATTTTTGTCACTTTCTAATGGAAAACCCTTTTGAGCTTCAAAATCACTTTTTATAATTTCAAAGGGGCTAGTAAGGTTGAAAAGGGGATGTGACAATTTTGACGACTCTGCTGGGGAGTTACAGATTCGAGCTGATACTTGATCTTGTTGGCTTTTAGGATATTCAGTTGAGGTGTTTGTTTTCTTTATTTGCTTTGTTTATTTGTTTGTTTGTCTTATTCAGTTATTTGTTTTTATTGCTTTTCCTTATGTATTTACCGCTTTATAACTGTCGTCATTTGTATAACCATGGGTCTTTTTTTTTCTACAGCAAGTCTTCCGAAGTACGTTTGAGTGTACACGGCCTTTTTATGAGTCACCCGTGTATTTAGGGGGGTAGCGTGTGCGTGAAGTGGACGGACAGCTTGAGCAGCCGCCATCAACCACGTGCCGCCCTGAATTGCCTTGTCTAGTGAACCTCAAACTTAGGTCAACCTTTAGGTCATGCTTATTTGTATCATGTCATTTACACTTAGCAGGGCTCGGTCCCAGGCACTGTGTCCCTTTATAGGATGCCTATCCAAATTGTGTCGAAACGGGCCAATGGCCCAAAAAGACATTTGATCATCTCTATGTGTTACATACTGCATTTTTTAAGAGTAAAAAGGTCATTTGGCGGAATAAGAGAAATGAGGATGAAGTATAAAGATTAAGCAGGTAGGGCCAATTACATTTTTCTTTCGTAACTTTTTCAAGAAAAGACAAAAAAATTGAAAATGAAAAAAATCCAAAAAGATTTTGCACTTTTCTATCATTTCCCAAAAAATAAAAAAAGAAAATCCAATTTTTTTTTAATATTTTCCATTATTTTTTAGAAAAGAACAAAAATATGTTTTCTCCAGATCAATATTTTTTAAAATATCCTCTCCCATATCCAATCTTTCCGAACTACGCATACCTCGGGACGGGATACGCAGGCAACCCATATAGGGTCTAGTCTTCCTAGTAAGTCTTAGGTTCTTGGATTCGCGGGATCTTAGCCAAATCTTTCATATCTAGCCACATTTGGCTACATTGGTCATTTTGCAAAATAGGGCTATTTTCACAAAGTGGCTTGTTATCCTATGTCTTAGATCCCTAGGTTCACAACAAGGTGTCCTCTCAGTTTTAAGGTTCATTCCAGTTGAATTTGCCTATCTAGCCACTTATGGCCACATCGCCCTTCTTGCAAAATGGGATCATTTTCGTAAAAGTGATTCAATGACCCATGTCTTAGGATCTTGAGTTTGCATCTTTAGCCACTTTTGGCCATATCAGCTGTTTTTGTAAAATGGATCATTTTTGCAAATTAATTTTGGGCCATAATTATTGGAGTGTGAATCCATATAAGCCTTAGTGAGGTATTTCCATATCTGAGTAGTCACCCTTGTTGAGTTTGCACTTCTAGCTACTCTTGGTCACATAGGTTAATTTTTAAAAATAGCACAATTGTGTCTTACATGTAGAGGTGTTGTGGTGTCGCATAGTGCCTTGAGTCACTGATCTAATTGGTCTTATTATTCTCATTCGGGTGTGGATCCATGTACCAGGACTCGAGCATGACAGATACCCCAAGACCATTCCATTTAGGAGATGCTTAAGGAGCCTTTTTATGTTCTGAGTCTGTTTTTATATTTGTCTTTCATTTTGTAGTCATGTCTACTAGTACAATGTCTTTTAGGTGATGTCAGAGACTATCATATTCTAGTTGAGGATGTCGGGTCTTTTGTTATCGTACTTACTATTTTGTATTTGAAAAACAAAAAAAAATTATAAATGAAAAATCCAAAAAGATTTTTGTCTCTGAGTTTTTTGTCCATTACTTTTTTAGAACTACGCTTTATCTGATTCACGAGGGACATGATACGCAGGCAACCTACATAGGGTTAGATCGAATCATCATTAAGAAAAAAAAGGAAAAAAAAGAAAAAGAAAAAGAAAGAAAGAGAATGAAGTTATGGGACGTGAGAAATGAGAGGAAAGAAAAGCGCGATAATCAAAAAGAAAAGAGGGGGAAGCAAATAAAAATCTAGAAGGGAAAATGAAGAAGGAAACAAGGCAAGAAGAGTGAAATTGGGATGATGCCATATGACCTTCGTACCCTCGAAGTCATTTTAGAACCGATAACTGTGACTAGGTGCATTGCACATAATATGATATTAACTTATGTCAAATGCCCTAACGTTAACGCGATGACTTCATTTTTTTCCTTTTTGTTATCTTCATTATAGCAGAAGGGTGGTTGGTTTGTAGTTCTTAAAGTGGTAACTCTTCTCGACAACATAAAGTCGAAAGGTAATGGAAGATGACAACATAATTGAGTTGGTTGATACCGGTGCCCAAAAGCAATTGGTTGAATAGGACAATGGGTTTTTTGAAGAGGTAAAGATGTTAAGACAACACATGGCAGATATGTATCAGGCTTGGATGACTGGGAAGGGACCACCCCCGCCACCACCTAGCTTCCTAGGTGCTACCCTTACCCAAACTCCGAACATAGTGTCAGATGATCCCACATACTCTCCAGATTCTCGCGCTTATCACAGCTTTTCCAACCACCCTAGTAGCTCCATCACGCGTCCTCCAACTACCTTTCCCAAAAAATTTCCCTCATGTCATATCCATTATCCCCACGATCACAACTTCTCAACAATATTTCCTTCATAGATACAACAATGAACACCCACTCAAAACTCATGATGCCCAATACTACCCCTCGGAGGTTGCCCACAAGGTCTCTGACTCATATAATCATAGCCTTCGAAATGAGCCTCATGTTGAAAATGAAAGTTCACAGGAAAAGAAGGGCAAGAGAGATATCCCCGAAGCTGAAAGGTATAGAACAATCCTTTAAGAGCATGCAAGGGATGGGAAATCAGATTGACATGTCTTACAATGACCTATGAATGTTTCCTAATATTCGTCCACCCGTGGGGTTTAGAATGCCAAAGTTTAACTTGTATGATGGGCGTGGATATCCAGTAGCCCATCTGAGGGGTTATTGCAGTAAAATGAGAAGTGTTGGCGGGAAAGATGATTTGTTGATGGCGTATTTCAGTGAGAGCTTTACTGGGGCAGCCTTAGAATGGTATACTCTTCAAGATGTCAATAAGTGGCATGCATGGAGTGACATGGTTCAAGATTTTGTTCGACACTTTCAGTAAATCTAGACATTATCCCAGACCGCTCCACCATATCTAATATGGAAAAGAAACCCAAGGAAAGCTTTAGGGAGTTTGGGCTCAGATGGAGGGAACAAGCTGCTCGGGTCAGTCCCCTAATTGGTGAAGAAGAAATGGTTGAGTTTCATACAATCCCAGGGGCCCACCTACTTCATTCATTTGTTCTCGGCCTTGAGTAAAACTTTCAATGATGTGGTAAAAAGGGGGAGATGATAGAAGAGGGAATCAAGTCAGGAAAAATCATGAGTTATTCTGCATTGAAAGATACTACAGAAGACATTCAGAACATCTCAGTAAGTTTGGAGGGAAGAAAGAGAAATAGAAAAGAAGTTGTTGAGCCTCGTCAACGACAAGATCCAATGGGCATTCCTACTCAATGCTTTCAGCCTCGACATCGACCCCATGAATATCATCGTACTCTAGATAATCCTCCCCACTGCTACTTCTCTCAAAAAAACCCTAAAGTCATACCCCACTTTCCCAGTACTTTACCCAAAATTCATCGCCATATATTCCACACCCGCAAGATCCGCAATGGCCTGCACTGCCTCCACAAATATCTTACCCGCCTCCTCAAGCATATCAACCACCTACCCGCAAAAGGTTCCAATCGAGGCTAGAATACAAAATGAAAAAGCAATAGGAAAAAGAATGGAGAATCATATGCTAGTTTGTTCCAGAGGTTGAGGCCATTGGACATGTTGAAGCCGATTCAGATAAAAATGTTGAACCCTCTTCCAAAGAATTTTGATTATTCTCAAAGGTGCGCATATTGCTGTAATGCCCCGGACACATCATAGAAAAGTGTTGGCATCTGAAAAGAGTAGTTTAGAAGCTTATTGATGCAGGTGACATTGTCGTGCAAAATCCAAATGCAATAGACACTAGCCAAAGTTCATTGCCTGTTCATAATGAGACGCATATGGTGTGTATGATTTGTGTTGAAAAGGAATATGAGAACTCTTCTGAGATCCTCAGAGGGCCACTTGCCGCAAAGCTTGCAGCGCTATCAGTCTCGATTCCAGAAGTTAATCTTAAGAATGAGTCGGCAAAAGGGACCCCAAAGTCACCCACTGAGGTTAATGTGATTGAAATTGGCAAATGTCTAGGTAATGTCAATGTGCGACTCAGTGGCTGAAATGTCGAGCTTGGTAATTAGAAAGACACTCCTTTCTTGGCTAGCCAAGGAGGGGTTTTGGTGTTATTTTGTTGTCATTTTTGTTGTCCGAGTTATTTCAGAGTTGTAATCTGGATATTATCTTGTGACTCAAACCCTTCTATTGTTTTATTTTTCCTAGTTCGTTTAGTCGTAGTAACTCGTTTAGTATTATCATAGATCGTTCTAAGGTTGTAACCCAAGTTTTGTTGTGCTTGTTTCACTGTTCACACCCTTTCACCTTATGTCTAATGCAATTTCCTGTTTTTTGTTATTTCTAGTCCGTATTTGTTTTGTTATCTTTTTCTTTTATAGTTCTTTTCATGTTGACTCTTGTGACATGACTTGCGCGTGGAATTCTCAGTCTGGTCTTAAAAGTTAGTCTAATCATGAAATAATAGAGATATTTGAGGGAAATAAGTAAAGATTTTGGACATCTTGAGGTCATTTAAAGCCCGAATTATGTGAAACATGGGCAGATGGTTTGGGAAGTTAAAAGGACGACAAGAATTTGTTACAAAAGAGTGCGCCCAATAGCTAAATCAAGCAACTTTCAGTTCAAGTGTATCTCAAGTTACAAGATAAAGCCAAAAGATTTTGCTCCAAATTGGCGGATGACATCCATTGTGAAGAAGAAATTACCCAACAAGAGTTCTGTACTTGACAAGATATTAAAAAAAAGTGGAAGGCATATCTGTGAAATCAATGTCGTTGCTACAAGAAAGTGTTATACATGATCTTCAATTTTCATCTTCAAGCTGCATGTGTTGTACTTGGCACTTTCAGAGATGGGGAGGCCTTCTTTCAGCTACCCAAACACTTTATATCCTTTGGTACCCTTTTGAGCCTATGTTGATTTCTTTGATCTTTCCTCTTTTGGAATCAAGTCAGAGTCCTTAAAAAAAGTGCATGTCCCCATAGATTTGTTTTAGAAAGTTCATTCCAAAAGAAAAATTCAAAAAATAAATAAAAGAAAGATAAAGAAAAGAAGGAAAAAAAAAAAGAAAAAGAAAAGAAAAGAAAAAAAAGAAAAGAAAATATGGCAGCAATAAAAAGTATATTTGTGAACTATGTTCGACCTGATTCTTGTCACCATAGGATACGTAGGCAGCCTTACGGTTCGGTTGCACCTGTGAGCACGTAATTTTTGCCCTATATGAATTACTCCCACAAATTCAAAACAAAATAAATTTTTCTATTGTTTGCAATTTCGTAGATTTTTATAGCATTTTTTTAATTACTTGCATTTGCATGCGCATGTTAATTTTGTTTAATAAAATACAAAAATATATTACATTTGCATTTAGGATTTAATTTTATATTTTTGGATTAAGTAGTAAATTAGTTTTTTAGAAGAAATGGAAAAAATACAAAATAGTTTATTTTTGCACTTTTCTAATTTTAATTTTGAATTTTGGTTTTATTATTTAGAGTTAATTATTTGAATTTGTAGGAATTTGATTTAGGGATTAATTTAGGTTTTACATACTAATTTTGAAAAGAAAAGAAAAAAGAATTTTGAAGAAAAATAAAAGGAAATGAAAATGAAAGAGGGGTTGCTCTGATGGTAAGCAACCCCCACTTCCAACCGAGAGGTTGTAAGTTCGAGTCTCCCCAAGAGCAAGGTGGGAAGTTCTTGGAGGGAAGGATGTCGGGGGTCTATTTGGAAACAGCCTCTCTACCCCAGGGTAGGGGTAAGGTTTGCGTACATACTACCCTCCCCATACCCCACTAAGTAGGATTTACTGGGTTGTTGTTATTGTTGTTGCAAAAAGAAAGAGAAAGTATTGGATGTGAATCAGACTTTTGGCCCAATTTTATTTTGATTTTAAAGCCCAATTCAATTCCCCCTATACACGTTAATACCCAGCCCAGATCCGCCCCATGCCCGATCCAGTCCTTCCTGGTGATCAAACGACCCCGTTTAAAGGCCCCTCGATCTGGACCGTTGATTTTATTTAATCAGATGGTTCGGAAGTAGGGGGTCACTTAATATTTATATGTCCAAATGCCTACCCCATCCCCTTCATCTCTAACCTCACGCCCATCAGAGACCCCTTCATCGCCACAGTCCGCCGCCCGCCTGAAATTGCCCACGGTGGCGGCCAACCACCAATCGCCACCAAATTCACACCCCTGACTCCTCTCCACCTCCCCATCCCAAATCTCCAAACATCTCTTCTCAAATCCCCCTAGAACGCTTCGAATTTTAGATCAAAAATTGAAACCCTAGCGCCACCCTAACTTTCTCTGGTGGCGGCGTCACTTCCAAATACCATCAAAATAACACCCTATGACCCCCTCCCTACCCTCTTCCCAAAACCTCAGTCGGTTTCCCTCGAAACTTTCCAGAAATGCTCAAATATCAAAACTAGTGTTCGAGCCCTAGAAACCATAACCTAGTTCATTCATGCAAGGGTATTCCTCCGAGCTTTCTTAGCGTTCAGGGTCAGATTGACCGCAAAATAACGTTGTTCGTTTGTTCTCCGCAAAGAACAAGCGATGAACGTTATTTGGCGGCTAAATCTGGATATCAATCGCAAGTTCGAGCCTGACAGGTGAGTTTTTTTTTTTTTTTTTTATTCACGTTGGTGTTATTCTAGTTTTTGTCGCTTCTCTTCTTTGGTCGATTTTAACTGAAACTCGACTAATCCTATGGTTGTGAATAAATCATGTTCTTGTGATTCCTTGTTACCTTTATTTTTGTTCAAATTTATTTTTCTAATTTTTTTAAGTTCATAATCTTCTGATTTGCTTTTGTTTGATCATTTAGTTAAATTAATTAGGCCCATGATTTGGTTAATTTCTTATTCTGTAGTCAAGTTGATAAATTCATTTACCCCCGTCTTTGTTTGATTGCATTTCTTAAAAGGCTTTCGAGTTTATTCTTTTGGGAACTTTGGTCAGTTTTAACATTGGTAATCTTTGGGTAATTTGAACTGGGCTATGAAAGTAAAGAGCCCAAGAGGGATTTCCACTTGGGTTACAAACCCGCATCAGTTCTAAATTTGGGTCAATTTGACCAGTTTGGTCTTAAGGGTAAATAGCAGAGGTTCAAAGTAGTGCTGCTTATGGAGCGGATTGGGCGGTTATTTACTCTTAATGGTTTGGCTTATCGGTTATCGGTTTTTAAATATAGTAATCCTCTATCCACCCGATAAGATATCGGGTGGATTGATATCGATTTGGCTATTATCGGACGGTTATCGGTTTAGTTTCAATTGATTGAAACTTAACATACTTCCAATTATCGGTATAATTTTTTATTACCGTGAAAAAATTATTTTCCACGGAAAAAAATTCCTAATGAATGGTCAAGTGAACTATTCGTTAAAGATGAGAACATTCTTACCAAGCCGTGTAACACTACTAGTATTTGCCCACTGTCTGGATATTTGGGCATGATATGCAAACAATTTGGGTTTATACTGCTGTCATATATTTTTCTTGCTTACTGGATAACAATAGTTTCTAATACTCAAGATTGTTTCAATTCAAAGAGACTCAATGGACAATTAAATATTTCCAAGCAATCAGTACAATTCACTTTGCACTTCGTACAATTGTTTAGAGCAGCAATATGGATAAAAATAAATTTTATATATATTCTTAACGGGTTAACGAATTATCTGTTAAAAAAATTAAATAACCCGCCCCAAACCGATAAGCCATTAATAAAAAATAATCAATCTGTTTGTCGTCCGTTAAACCGTTAACCCGATACCAATAAGCCATTAAGTTTTGATTTCGGTTTGGTTTTCGGTTTCGGTTCGATTTTGAAGACCCCTAGTTCAAAGGTTAGTCTAGCTAATTAGCTAAAGGAATCTTTGGATAACTAACTTAGGAAACTTCCTGGAAGGTGAAAAAGGGACTGACTTGGCAAACAAGTAAAAAATTTAGGGATTAAGTGGCAAAAACAAAAAGTGAAAAAATTTTAATGGGCAAAAACTAAAATTTTTCTGCTGCCCTAGAACCTTGCCTATAAAAGTACCTTAACTTGACACTCAAGTTAGGGAATTAGGAGATAAAATCTAAAAAATCAGAACGGCTAGAGAGAAAGTGATGAAAAATCCAGAAATACAAACAGCTGATTTTTTACTGATTCATGGAATTCTTTCTGTGATCTCGTCAGTTTCTAATTCCTGAAATAGTTTCTGATCTATCTGAGTTGAGTTGGGTGGTTTAAAAGCTTGGTTTGAGGGGTTTTGGTCGAGTTCTGTTGATTGTTGCACCTCATTTCTTGGCTTGAATCTGGTTTTTCTTGGTTGTCTCTGCTGCTGACCCCTGTTCTTGCTACTGCTTACTGCTGATCTTCTTACCTTTTTTTTCATTTTGCCTTCCAGGTACTAGTTCTTAAACTTGTAGAATTGATGTTCAAATTGAAGTTGAAATGGAAATGAAAGTTGTTTTTTTAGCTTAACACTAAGTTGTGCTCCATAATCTAGCTTTACTTTCATAGATTGCTCTGTTTCATACTTTTTTTTTTAACCGTGATTTCCGGGCATCGCTTTACGAACCTGACTAGCTGTACCCACTGAGTCCTGCTATTTCAATGCGGGTGCACGGTTAGTTCCACGGGGCCCTGGAGACGTGACCGGTTTGTAATACCTCCAGTGGCTCCGCAGGGGCTCGAACTGGCGACCTGAAGGACTTTGTCCTCAGGCCTTTACCAGCTGAGCTACCCCTCAGGGTTACTCTGTTTCATACTTTCATAATTAGGTTCTTCATGTGTAATTGAATATGCCATTGGATACTATCATTTATTTATAGGACTCTAATTGGTTTTTCTTGAATGTAAAAGGCTTAGAGATATTCTAGACTGTATGGATCATTATTGAAGGATCAATAGTTGGATTTTATATTTTATTATATAAATTGAGTAGTGGGGAGTTGGGTGTTACAGGTTATCTAATTGAATGTTATTTCGAGCTTTGATCTGGGGTTTTTCTTCCTTTCTTGTAAGCTATGTTTGATCCTGAATCATTAATAATATGTGGAGTTTTCTGGGTATATTAATATAGGTGGGATCGAGATTCCTTTAGTTGTGTTTGAGTAAAAGGGTTGTTCTAATAGGGTAAAAGGGGTTGTTTTAATATGGATCAGTGTGGTTTTCTGGATAATTTTAAATAATGGGATTTTAGTCATTCATGCAAATGTTTGAGTTTTGAGGTCTGAGCCTAGTACTGACCCAACTAATGAAAGATAAATGTCAATCAGAATAAGTGTTATATCCATGTTGTTAAGGAAGGTAGGATCATGTCAGCACTCCTTTAATTCGATATTTTGTGTGTTTGGGGGGATTCGACCTCGAACCTCACCCCTGATTGTTCTCAGCCTTCAAAATTTTGGGGCTCACATTTGACTGGATTGGGAAGCAGGCCAGGTTCCTCCATGGACAAGGTTGTGTATTCAAATCCCAATAATTTGCTCTCATTAATCTATTATATGTTCATCTCTTCCTATGCTGGGTTTTTTTGTTTAAAATTGGTTCAAATGTTTGACTTAAAATTAATGATAGTCTTCCTTGTTTGATTAGTTAGTAGTTCCAGATTTTGTTTAAATGAGTGAAAGTTCCTCATTTTTCTTTAGTTAATTAATTGGTTTTCTTTTTCAAAATAGATTAGAGGTGTGCCATAATAACCAATTGAATAAAGTATGGCCCTCGTAGTTTAATTTAGAAACCTCTCGATTAGAATAAATCGAGGCGTGTCGTGTCAAACAAAAATAATAATTGTACGGCCCTCATTTAATTAATCTTGCTTTAATCCTTAGAATTCGAGGCATGCCACCTAGTGGAATTCTTCGTGGTCCTTGCAAAGTTGCAAACGCGTAGTTGCTTTAGGCGCGTTATTTTAATAATTTACCTTCCTAAACTCGGGTGCGCTTTTATGTGACCCAAATCCAAATCTCAACAATGTTAAATGAAATGTGTTGTAGACTGCGGGTGCATATATGTGACGTGGTTCAAGACATATTTTAAATGACATTGTAATTTTTCTTTAAAATGATTAAAAGCAGTTGATAAAGCTAAAAATGCACATAGGTTAAAACATGTACTTAAGATAATAGGCCAATTATAACAGTTGAGCGACCGTACTAGAACCACGAAACTCGGGAATGCCTAACACCTTCTTCAGGGTTAACAAAATTCCTTACCCGGATTTTTAGTTGCGGACTATAAAACAGAGTCAATCTTTTCCTCGATTCGGGATTTGAACAGGTGACTTGGGGCACCATAATTATCCCAAGTTGCAACTCTGAATTTTTAATAAACAAATAATTCCATTTTGATTGTCCTTTAATTGGAAAAACTCCCTTATACCCTTCCTTTAATTAGATGAATTGTTATATTTGGCTTTAATTATTATATAATTTTATTACATGTTTGGACCTAATGTGCTAAATGCTGCTCTTTTACCGCTTTGATATTATCTGAACTGTATATAGACTGCTGCGAAACCCTTTTCTTCTCATCTTCGGGGATGTGCACGCTGGCCGTGACTCCCTATTCTGTTAGTGCCATACCTTGAAATAAGAAAGATGCCCGGACAAGTTTTCCAGATGGCCTTTTGGTTCCTGGTACGTTGCCCCTCTTCGGCTCGAGTTGTCCGCTCGGGTACACAAGTCTAGGGGTGTGCATTCGATTTATCGATTCGATTTTGACTCTTATCGATAATTACTTATCGATTATCGATTTGTACATATGCTTATCGTTATCGTTTCAATAAGGTTTTGATTTTTTCAATTTTGATTTATTAAATTTTGGGGCTTATCGATTCGGTTATCGATTACACCAATAAGAAAATTTGCGGGATTCCACGAAAAGTATATCGCTATAAACACGCCTAACTAATATGGACAAAAATAAGCTAAAATAAGACGAACACCGTTTATAACATAAAAATTATGTCAATAGATATATGCAACGAAACTAAAGTAAGGGATCAAATATATGCCACCAACACTCCAACGGTATTAAAAAAAATAAAAATACATCATCACTGCTAATTCTATTTTCTATTAGTTTGAACTTCATTCCCTTCAGCTTTAAATATGATCATTCCTTAAATGTGGTAGATGAAATAATTAGGGGTGTGCATTCGATTTATCGATTCGATTTTGACCCTTATCGATAATTACTTATCGATTATCGATTTGTACATATGCTTATCGTTATCGTTTCAATAAGGTTTCGATTTTTTCGATTTCGTTTATCGATGAACCGATAACAAATAATCGATCCGATTTATCGATAAACCGATTCGAATGCACACCCCTACACAAGTCTAGAACAATATACCCAGGTTTTGAACCTAAAATAACTCAGCCTCATGCAGGATCCCTAGTAGGAACGTACATTTGCATCACATGCATTTGACTATGGGGACTTAACACAGGGGTTGGGTCCGTCTAGGACAGGTGTACCCAAAAAATAAAAGACCATCCTGATGCATCCTATGTGCTACATGTTGCAATTTTCAAGGATAAAAAGGTCATTTGATGGACCAATGATAGTTGAGAGAAAATGAAAAAGAAAAACAACAAAAAGGAAAAAATAAAAAAGAGGGTGAAATGTAAAAATAAAGCAAGAAGGTCCCAGTTATGTTTTCTGTTACATTTTTATTAAGAAAAAGACAAAAAAAAAGCATGAGAAATTCAAAAAAAAATTGCATTTTTTTATTTATCATTTTCCGAAAATCAAAAATTTAAAAAAAAGAAAAAAATCCAAAAAGATTTTGCATGTTTTATCATTTTCAAAGAAAAAAGACAAAAACATATTTTCTCTGAATTAGTTGTTTTTTTTAATTCTCGACCGTAATCTGCCCGACCTACGCATACGTGATTTTCGTCTTTTGGGACGCGATACGTAGGCAACTCACATAGGGTCTGGTCTTTCTAGTAACTCTTAGGTTCTTGGCTTCGCGGGGTCTTAGCCAAATCTTGTATTTTTAGCCACATAGGTTAATTTTAGAAAAATAGTCACAAGGCCATGTCTTGCATGTATCTAGTGGGGAACGTTATTGTCTCACATAGTGTTGGTTGAAGTTTTCTCATACAGGTATGGATCTACTTACCATGGCGGACACCCATCTGCTATGTCTCTCGTGGCATTGTTGAATTTATCAAGTCTCAAAAAGGAACTGCCCTTTGGAAAATAAGTGCACACTTTTGTTATAAAATTGGGCTTTGATTATGGAAATGTCCTCATTCAGTCGGCTTTGATTGATATGTATGGGAAAAATGATGACATTGAAAAATTCTGTTTCTGTATTTCAGAGCTCCCCTGAAATAAGCCTCAAATGTTGTAATTCAATGATGTCATCTTTGATGCATCTTGGTGTCCCCAAGATGTGTTTAAGCTGTTCAGTTGGATGGCTTGTGAAAATATTGCATCTGATGAAGAGTCTGTCCTTAACAATAAAGGCATTATCATTGTATAGCTGTGATTTGTTACATTATTGTGCAATCAACTCAGGTTTTGATTCTGATATTATGGTATTACGTTCTCTAATTGATGCACATTCAAGATTTGGACAGATTAGGTACTCTCAGAAGATTTTTCAAGCATTTTTCTTTCACCTAATATCATCGGTTTCACTTCAATAATTAATGTATATGCTCGGAAAAGAATGGGAAGTAAATACCTTGGATTCTTTGAAGAAGCGATCCAAAAGGGTGTAAAACCAGATGAAGTAACATTCTTATGTATGTTGTTGGGCTGCAACCATTGAGGTTTAGTTGAAGAGGGGAAAATGATTTTTTGAGTCAATGAGACTTTATGGGATCTTTCCAGACAGGCGGCGCTATTCCTATATGGTGGATCCTCTAGGCCGTGCATGTCTAGTCATTGAGGTAGAAGAGTTGCTAAACCATGCATCATCAATAGGAGATTCTGTGATGTGGAGCTCACTTTTGCGAAGTTGCAGGATTAATCAAAGTGAGCATGTTGGAAGAAGCGCAGCTAAAAATTAATGGATCTTGAGCCAGAGGATCCTTCTTTTTGGTTACAGGCCTCAAATTTTTCTAAAATTGGGGAGTTCGAGACTGCGATATATTCGAGAGGTTGCAGTTGTGAGGAAAATGAGCAGAGATATTGGCCATAGCTTAATTCGGGTCCATGAGTGCCACTAAATACACATGAATTAAAATGTGTAAAAAGGACATATTTATGGCTAATTGGCCGTTCAATCTGCTGTACACTCTGGATAAGCTTTTTCTTGAAAAGATGTATATCTATCAGAAGGGACACTTCCTCTACCTCTATACTTTTGTGTTAGAGCTGCATGTATATTAGGTATGCATGCGGGAAGGAAAATATCTTGTTCCAGTGGCAAAGTAGGTCTTACAGGTAGTTGTGAGTTCTTGTAATCAGTGTAATGCAAGCAAATGATAATATATGTTGAAGAGGTGATTTTGAGTACATATTACCCATCTTAAATTAATCTATATAATTCAGTCCATCATGATTAGATTACTCTAACCTATGTGATGTAGTATAGGTAGCTAGCTGGGGAGAGGGGTTTTGAGTTTTCAAGGCTTTCAATTTGGGTAACAACTGATCTAACTGATGCTGGGACTCGGAGTTCAATGTATATTGAAGTTTCAATACATGATTTCACGATACATTCTATATGAAACTCTTAAGGTATCAGCTTAATAATTTACCTTATAAAAAAAAGGTATCAGCTTAATGAAGAGAGAGCAGACTGGATGATATATGTGACTGATGTTGGCCAGCGAGAGCACTTTGAAATGGTCTTTGCTGCTGCAAAACTTGCAGGCTGGCTTCCCCAAAACGAGAATGACTTTCCCAAGGCCAGTCATGTAGGATTTGGTCTAGTTTTAGGAGATGATGGCAAACGATTTCGTACTCGGACTACTGAGGTGGTTAAGCTAGTTGATTTACTTGATGATTCCAAGAGCCGGTGTAAATTAGCATTTGAAGAGTGAGGTAAGGCAACAAAATGGACATATGAGGAACTGGAGCAAACTGCTGAAGCGGTTGGATATGGTGCTGTGAAATATGCAGACTTGAAGAACAACAGATTGACCAACTACATTTAATTTCGATCAGATGCTAAGTGATAAGGGAAATATGACTGTGTATTTGCTGTATCCACATGCTTGAATTTGTTCGATCATCAGAAAGTCTGGTAGAGATACAGAGGAGTTAAAGAATGTAGGAGGTATAGTATTGGCTCATCCAGATGAACGTGCGTTAGGCCTTTATTTTCTCCAGTTTGCTGAGATCGTTGAAGAGGCTTGTATCAATCTTTTGCCAAACCTTTTGTATGAATATCTTTATGAGTTGTCTGAAGACTTCACAAAATTTTCCACCAGTTGTCAGGTGGTTCGCTCAGCAGAGGAAACAAGCAGGTTTCTGTTGTACGAGGCAACAACTGTTGTAATGAGAAAATGCTTCCATCTATTTGCTTAAGGAGATTTTTTTAATGTTTGAGTCTATTTTTCTTTTTATGTCGTCTTTTACCTTCTAGTTTTGTACCGTAATGTCAAGTCCTTTAGGTGATGTTAGAGTGTGTCATAGTCTAGTTAAGTTTGTAGAGTCTTTTGTTATTGTACTTCCATTTTATATTTGAAAAAAATGTGTTATAAATCAAAAAAAAATTATATTTTTATATTTCCGTTAGAAGTTTTCTTTAGAATACTAATTCCAGAAATTTAAAAAAAAAAATTTAGTGAGGTGGTTTTCCTTTAGGAAATTAATATGTAGTACTAAAAAATAAAAAATAAAATACTTTTATATTTCCTTTAGTATGTTAAATCTAGAAAATTTTAAAAAAAAGATTTGCTTCTTTTATTTCTCTTTTCTCATCAGAGTAGTTATTAAGGTAAAAAGGAAAAAGAGATAAAAAGAAAATGAGAAATTTAGTTTGTTTATTTTATTCCCGATCTTTCAGAATTACGTACAAATCTGATTCATGCGTGGTCATGATACGTAGGCAACCTACATAGGGTTCGATCAAATTATTTTTTTATTATTAAAAGAAAAAGAAGAAAAAAGAAAAAGAGAAAAAGAGAAAAGAAAAAAAAGGTGAAATCATGGGATGTGAGAAATGAGAGGAAAGAAAAGAGTGATAATTAGAAGGAAAAAGAAGAAGGAAAAATGAGCAAGCAAGTGCTAGAAAAGCAAAGATAAGAGAGGTTGAAATGAACAAATTGGGATAATGCCAACTGACCTTTGTACCCTCGAAGCCACTTTAGAACCGATAACTGTGGCTAGGTGCATTGTACATAAAGTGAGATTATCTTATATTAAATGTCCTAACGCTAACGTGATGGCTTCATTTTGTTATATTCATATTAGAAGGGTGGTTGGCTTGTGGTTTTTGAACTAACTCTTCTCTACAACATAAAGTCAAAAGGCAAGGGCAGATAATAACAGAATTGAGTTGGTCGATACGGGCGCCCAAAAGCAATTGTTTGAACAAGACAATAGTTTGGTTGACGAGGTAAGAATGCTAAGACAACACACAATGGACATGTATCAGGCCAAGATGAATGGGAAGGCACCACCCCCGCCACCACCTGGCTTCTTAGATGCTATCTTTACCCAAACTTTGGAACTTCTCAATCACCCCAGTAGCTCCATCACTCATCCTCCTATTACCTCTCCCCAAAATTGACCTCATGTCATATCCACTATCCCCAACAATGAATACCCACTCAAAGCTCATGATGCCCAATATTACCTCTCAGAGGTTGCCCACAAGGTTCTTGACTCATACAAGAAGAGCCCTCAGAATGAGCTTCATGCTGAAAATGAAAAGTTGTCAGGAAAAGAAGGGCGAGATGAGATATCCAGGGAGTTGAAAGGCATAGAACAGTCCATAAGGAACAAGCAAGGAATGGGAGACCAGGGTAGCATGGCTTGCAAAGAATTGTCTGTGTCCCCTGATGTTCGCCTGCCCGCGGGATTTAAAGTGCCAAAATTTAACTTATACGATTGGTGTGGAGATCCGGTAGTGCATCTGAGGGGTTATTGTAGTGAAATGAGGAGTGTTGGCGAGAAAAATGATTTGCTGGTGGCGTATTTCAGTGAGTGCTTGACTGGGGAAACTTTGGAATGGCATAATCGTCAAGATGTCGGGAAGTGGCATACATTGGGCGACATGGCTCGAGATTTTATGCGACGCTTTCAGTACAATATAGACATTGTCCCAGACCGCTCCTCCCTATATCAGATGGAAAAGAAACCCAAGAAAAGTTTTAAGGATTTTTGGCTCAAATGGAACGAACAAGTTGCTCGGGATAGCACTCCCATTGATAGAAAAGGTGTTGCTGAGCCCTGCCTACAACAAGGTCTAGTGGTCAATCTTGCTAAATGCTTTCGGCTTCAATACCGCCCCCATGAACATCCCCAAACTCTACATAATCCACCCCAGTATTATCCACCGAACAATAGCCGATCATCTGTCTAACCACTAGGTCGCTCCCTCGGGCGAGCACCAGCATCCCAAAATTCACGTGTGCCTTCACAGCATTTTCAAGCACCCAACAATCCTAGAAAACTGAGGCATGGAGAGAAACAAAGGCAAAAAGATAATTTCACGCCGACCGGAGAATCCTACACAAGTTTGTTTGAAAAGTTAAAACATTATGGCCTGATGGAGCTGCTCCTCATCTATACTCCAGACCCATATACGAAAGGCTTTGATTCTGTTGTTCGATGCATGTACCACTCTAATGTACAGGGGCATAACATTGAAGATTGTCGCTCTTTGAAAAGGGAAGTAGAAAGAATGATTCAAGAAAGGGTAGTTGTTGTCAATGACAGTGACAAGGAGCATGCGAATCCTCTTGGTAACTTGTTGATTAAAGTTGATAATGGTCTTGGCAATATTGATGTGAAGCCCAGTGGCTAAGATGTCGTGTTTGGTAATTGGAAGATGATCCATTTCTTGGTCAGCCCGGAGTGGAGTTTTTGGTGGTTTATTTTGTTGTCATTTCTGTTTGTCCGGGTTATTTTAGGGTTGTAATCCGTATATTGTCTTGTGACTCAAACCCTTGTATCCTTTCATTTTGCCTGGTTTGTTTAGTCGTAGCACCTCATTTAGTGTTGTCTAGTTTGTTCCAGGGTTGTAACCCCAATCTAGTTTGCTTGTCTTGTTGTTTGAATCGTTTCACTGCCTATCTAATGCAATTTCCTATTTTATGTTATTTCTAGCCATTTTCTTTTGTTTAGTTCTCTTTTCTTTCTACAATTCTTTTCCTGTTGGCTCTAGCAGCATGACATGCTCAGCCTGAAGAATTGAAACAATTTTGAAGATGATAGGGCACTTGCGGGAAATGAGAACAGATTTGGACACTTTGAGATCATTTGAATCCCGAAAAATGTGAAACTGGGGCAAATAGAGTATAAAGAAATACTATCGAAATGCATCATGCTGTGCCGGTTTGAAGCTAAAGGCAGGTTTGCCCAAAATTGGCAGGGGTCATTCGTGGTACCGAGGTTGTTGTCCAATGGTGCTGGGTAATTGACAAATGTAGAAGGCAAATGTGTGGATATGTTTATCAGTTCTGGTGCAATCAAAAGATGTAACATATGTTTTCCTTAGTTTGTTTAATTGTGTTGTTTGTACTTGGCATGTTTTGAAGATTGGAATGACGAAGGCATTTTGTTCTGCTATCTAAACACTTTATCCTTTGTTACCTTTTTGATCTTTATTTATTTCCTTTCATACCCCTCTTTTGCAATTAGTAGCAAAGTTCGAAAATGCAAGCACAAAAGATAAGAAAAGGAAAAGAGAGAAAAGAGAATGAAAAAAAAAGAAGAAAAAAAAGAAGAAAAGAAAAAAAACAATAAAACAACAAAAAGAAAAAAGGGGGAAGAAGAAAAGAAGAGAAAGAAAAGAAAAAGCAAAGAGAAAATCACAACAAAACAAGGCAATTCTTATGACATGAACTACTTTCGACCTGATTCC
Source organism: Nicotiana glauca (assembly GCA_026770625.1). NCBI lineage: Eukaryota > Viridiplantae > Streptophyta > Magnoliopsida > Solanales > Solanaceae > Nicotiana > Nicotiana glauca. Next base: position 65,748 of record MU716839.1, on the reverse strand, counting down.
TTTTAAGGATACGTAGGCAGCCTCACGATTCGGTCTCATCAAAGTAAAGATCCAAAAATCCCCAAGAAAAGAAACTGAGGCAGAAGTTGTGGTTGTGCAAGAGATTTGATTCCGACAGTTATAATTTTGAACTCATTTGAATTGTTTTGAGCCTTTGATACCCTTTCTTTCTAACCCTATCCAAAAGCCCACATTACAGTCCGAAGAAAGACCTTTCGATCAGTCTTCGAGAGATGCCAAGTCGAGCAAGTAGAGGTGATTCATATCAGAGGTAACACTCCGGTCCAAACAAGGAAGATGAAAAATGATAGAGTCTTATTGGTGAAAACCATCACGGGCACTATAAGGCAATGGAAAGCTGAGAGAAATCAAAAATGAGAGAGTCTCATCGGTGAAAACCTTCACAGGCTCCATAAGGCGACGGTGAGTTGAGAGAAAGACCAAAATGAGAGAGGCTTGATGGTGAAAATTCTTCGGGCACTACAAGTCGAATAAGGATTGTGAATCAGATTGGATAAGCGGAGCATTGAAGCCCAGTTTCACGGCAAAAAGGTACGACAAGGGCTGAACATCAGATTTGCTTAACAGAATAGGCCGCAAGTGTACGTCAAGGTCATTAGAGTTGGTATCCACATCCTATAGGTTTCTACTTTGTAGTTTTCTTGTTAGGAATCATCTCTTTCCATTGTCCTCTACTATGTTCCTGTTGTCTTGTTTGCTTCCTCTTCTTGAGTCTGTTTGGTCAGAACAAGTGAGAAATGACTTTAAAATTTGCCACCAGCTTTCCAATTGCACAAAACGAGATCTGGTTAGCACATCAAAGCGTCATAAGTCCTGAAAGAACAAAAAGCGCACTGAGCTGGTAACAATCAACATACTTTGGGATTCGTGTGAAATACAAAGGCTTGGTATATATCAATTCATGGACAATACAACAGAAGAAGGGATAGGGTGAACGGATCAAAGGTATTTTCTGTGATAAGATTGACAAAAAGGGTGGTAAACCAGTGACAGGCAAGATCTTCCAAGAAGAAATCGAAGTTATCATGGCTAGCGATGGAGCGACAGACCTCAAGGACATGGCCAGTGGTTTAAGTCAAGAAGGAACAACATATGCACCGAGTGGGTAGCATTTGACGTGCTTTGAGATTCATGTGAAACATAAAGGTTTGGTAAATGTTGGTTTATGAGCAATGCAACAGATAGTGGATATTGGGTTTGAATGGAGAAGAGGTATTTTCTGTGATAAGATTGACAAAGAAAGTGGTTAACTAATGACAAGCAAGATCTTCCAAGCAGAAATCAAAGTTATCATGGCAAGTGATGGAGCAATAGACCTCAAGGCCAAGGCTAGTTGTTTGAGTCAAGAAAGATCAGCATACACACTGAGGAGGTGGCAATTGACGTGCTTTGGGGTTCATATGAGATACAAAGGTTGGTAAATGTCAGTTCATGAGCAATGCAACAGATAGAGGGTATTGGGTCTGAACGGAGAAGAGGTATTTTTTGTGTTAAGGGTAACAAAGAAAGTGGTTAGTCAATAAACAAGGAAGGTATTAAAGTGAGAATCAGTTATCATGGCAAGTGAAGGAACAATAGACCTTAAGGCCAGAGTCAGTGGTTTAAGTCAAGAAAGAACAACATGCAATGTGTGGGTGGCAATTGTCGTGCTTTGAGATTCATGTGAAACACAAGGGCTTGGTAAATGTCAGGTCATGAGCAATGCAACATATAAGGGGTATTGGGTCTGAACGGAGAAGAGGTATTCTCTATGATAAGAATGACAGAGAAAGTGGTTAGTCAATAAACTAGCAAGGTCTTCGAGTGGAAATCAAAGCGATCATGGGAAGTGAAGGAGCAATCGCCCTCAAAGTTAAGGCCACAAACCAACCACCATATTTTTAAACTGACAAAAATTTTCTTTGATTGAAACAGAGGTAGAAAATTTCGTTTGTTTCGGAGAAACCCTCCGTAGGGGAAGATCAAGCGCCACACAGGTTTGACGGTAAATTTTCAGGACCCTCCTGGAAAATGGGACCTAGTTTAAAAAATTGAAACAATCATAAGTAACAAAATCTAGCATAAATGTACCCCAAAGAATATAAGTTGGTTTAAAGTTTGCATGTTTGAGATAGGATTCAATTAGGAGTTTTCAGGACCCTCCTGGATAATGGGACCTAGCTTTAAGATTTCCATTAGATAACAAGATTTAGCGTAAGTTCTGTTGTAGGGTAATGTAATTCAGCCGCAAAATTGTCACTCTTAAGATAAGACTTGATTTTTGATTCTCAGGACCCTCCTGGATAATGGGGTGTAGTTTAAGACCTTCTTAGATAACAAGATTTAGCGGAAGTCACACCTTTAGAAGATATAACTTAGATTTAAAATTCTCATTTAATTAAGAGTTGTCAGGACACCCCCCCTCCCCCCCGCCCCAGATAATGGGACCTAGCTTTCAAATTCTTAGTAATATTTGTTAATATGATTCAGTTTAACACTCACATATGTGCCCAGCTACCAAACTGGGGCAAATAATTTTCTTTGTTTTGTCTATTTTTGTTGAAATCAGGCATCCGCCTAGAGAACAAGGGAATACAATTCGAGTTTATGGCAATCAGGCGCCCACCTGGAGAACAAGGGAATACAATTCAAGTTTTGGTAATCAGGCGCCCACCTGGAGAACAAGGGAACACAACTCAAGTTTTGGTAATCAGGCGCCCACCTGTAGAACAAGGGAATACAATTCAAGTTTTGGTAATAAGGCGCCCACCTGGCCACCTGGAGAACAAGGGAATACAACTCAAGTTTTTGGCAATCAGGCGCCCATCTGGAGAACAAGGGAATACAACTCATGTTTTGGCAATCAGGCGCCCACCTGGAGAACAAGGGAATGCAACTCAAGTTTTGGAAATTAGGTGCCCACCCGAAGATAAGGGAAAGCATCTCAAAATTATAATTCAAGTCGGCAACGAAGGAACTTCACCCGGAGAATACAAGTCAACAAGGAAACAAGAATCACAAGATCAAGTTTGAAGATATAGATAGGGCTTTTTGTAATTCATAGATCATAGTTTAGTCTAGCTTCTTTTTATTTTTGTTATGGTGTAATAAGGGGTTCAGTAAGCAGTAACAGCAACAACACCAATAGTGAAATCACAGCTTCATGGTAGTGCTAGCTACCAAAACTTCCCGAACTACACTGACCTGATTCCTTTATAGCCAAGGATATGTAGGCAACCTCGGAAGTACGGTGCAGTCAAATTTTTCAAAAAATGCTTCCAACATATTCAAACGGGCAAAAATCGCTCGTATCCGTCACTTTATTTTTGCACGAAAACTCTTCGTGTTTTCGAGCAAAGAGGGGCAGCTGTGAGCACGTAATTTTTGCCCTATATGAATTATTCCCACAAATTCAAAACAAAATAAATTTCCCATTGTTTGCAATTCCATAGATTTTTGTAGCATTTTTGTTAATTACTTGCATTTGCATGCGCATGTTAATTTTGTTTAATTCATAAAAAATACAAAAAATATGTTGCATTTGCATTTAGGATTTAATGTTATGTTTGTGGATTAAGAAGTAAATTAGTTGTTTAGAAGAAATGGAAAAAATCACAAAAATAGTTTATTTTTGCACTTTTCTAATTTTAATTTTTAATTTTTGTTTTATTATTTATAGTTAATCATTTGAATTTGTAGGAATTTGATTTAGGGATTAATTTAGGTTTTACATTTTAATTTTGGAAAGAAAAGAAAAAAGAATTTTGAAGAAAAATAAAAGGAAATGGAAAAGAAAGAGAAAAAAATTTGTTGTGAAACAGACTTTTGGGCCAATTTTACTTTGATTTTTTAAGCCCAATTCAATTTCCCCTTATACCCGTTAAAACCCATCCCAGATTCGCCTCATGCTCGGTCCAGACCCCCCGCGGTGATCAAACAACCCCGTTTAAAGGCCCCTTGATCTGGACCGTTGATTTTATTTAATCGGACGGTCCAGAAGTAGGGGGTCATTTAATATTTATATGTCCAAATGACTACCCCCCGGTTTCATCTCTCACCTCACGCTCATCAGAGACCCCTTCATCGCCACCGTCCGCTGCCCGCCTGAAATCGCCCACGGCGGCGGTCAACCACCAAATTCACACCCCTGACTCCTCTCCACCTCCCCATCCCAAATGTCCAAACACCTCTTCTCAAATCCCCCTAGAACGCTTCGAATTTTAGATCAAAAATTGAAACGCTAGCGTCGCCCTAACTTTCTCCGGTGGCAGCGCCACCTCCAAACACCACCAAAATAACACCTGCGGCCCTCTCGCTCCCCTTTCCCAAAACCTCACTCGGTTTCCCTCGAAACTTGCCAGAAATGCTGAAATATCAAAACTAGTGTTCGAGCCCTAGAAACCAAAACCTAGTTCATTCATGCAAGGGTATTCCGCTGAGCTTTCTTAGCATTCAGGGTCAGATTGGCCGCAAAATAACGTTGTTCGTTTGTTCTTGGCAAAGAACAAGCGATTAACGTTATTTGGCGGCTAAATCTGGATATCAATCGCAAGATCGAGCCTGGCCGGTGAGTTCTTTCTTCTTTTTTTTTTATTCATGTTGGTGTTATTCTAATTTTCATCCCTCCTCATCTCTTCTTCTCTTCTCTGGTCGATTTCAACTGAAACTCGACTAATCCTCTGGTTGTGAATAAATTATGTTCTTGTGATTCCTTGTTAGCTTTATTTTTGTTCAAATTTATTTTTCTGGTTTTTTTAGTCCATAATCTTCTGGTTTGCGTTTGTTTGATCATTTAGTTAAATTAATTAGGCCCATGATTTGGTTAATTCCTTGTTCTGTAGTCAAGTTGATAAATTTATTTACCCCCGTCTTTGTTTGATTGCATTTCTTAAAAAGATTTTGAGTTTATTCTTTTGGGAACTTTGGTCAGTTTTAAAATTGGGAATCTTTGGGTAATTTAAACTGGGCTCTAAAAGTAAAGAGCCTAAGAGGGATTTTCACTTGGGTTACAAATCCACATCAGTTCTAACTTTGGGTCAATTTGACCCGTTTGCTCTTAAGGGTAAATAGAAGAGGTTCAAAGGTTAGTCTAGGTAATTAGCTAAAGGAATATTTGGATAACTAACTTAGGAAACTTCCTGGAAGGTAAAAAAGGGACTGACTTGGCAAACAAGTCAAAAATTCAGGGATTAAGTAGCAAAAATAAAAATTGAAAAAGGTTTAATGGGCAAAAACTGAAATTTTTCTGCTGCCCTAGAACCTTGCCTATAAAGGCACCTTAACTTGACACTCAAGTCAGAGAATTAGGAGATAAAATCTGAAAAATTAGAACGGCTAGAGAGAAAGTGATAAAAAATCCAGAAATACAAACGGCTGATTTTTTACTGTTTCATGGAATTCTTTCTGTGATATCTTTAGTTTCTAATTCTTGAAATAGTTTCTGATCTATCTGGGCTGAAATGATTTGAGTTTGGTGGTTTAAAAGCTTGTTTTGAGGTTTTGGTCGAGTTCTGTTGATTGTTGCACCTCATTTCTTGGCTTGAATCTGGTTTTTCTCGGTTGTCTCTGCTGCTGACCTCTGTTCTTGCTACTGCTTACTGCTGATCTTCTTACCTCTCTTTCATTTTGCCTTCCAGGTACTGGTTCTTAAACTTGTAGAATTGGTGTTTAAATTGAAGTTGAAATGGAAATGGAAGTTGTTTTTTAGCTTAACACTAAGTTGTGGTCCATAATCTAGCTTTACTTTCATATATTACTCTGTTTCATACTTTTATAATTAGGTTCTTCATGTGTAATTGAATATGCCATTGGATACTGACATTTATTTATAGGACTCTATTTGGTTTTGCTTGAATTTAAAAGGCTTAGAGATATTCTATATTGTACGGATCATGATTGAAGGATCAATAGTTGGATTTTATGTTTCATTATATAAACTGAGTATTGGGGAGTTGGGTGTTGCAGGTTATCTAATTGAATGTTATTTCGAGCTTTGATCAGCGGTTTTTCTTCCTTTCTTGTAAGCTATGTTTGATCCTGAATTATTAATAATATGTGGAGTTTTCTGGGTATATTAATATAGGTGGGATCAAGATTCCTTTAGTTGCGTTTGAGTAAAACGGATGTTCTAATTGGGTAAAAGGGGCTGTTTTAATATGGATCAATGTGGTTTTCTAGATAATTTTAAATAATGGGCTTTTAGTCATTCATGCAAATGTTTGAGTTCTGATGTCAGAGCCTAGTACTGACCCAACTAACGAAAGATAAATGTCAATCAGAATAAGTGTTACATCCTTGTTGTTAAGGAAGGTAGGATCATGTCAGCACTCCTTTCATTCGATACTTTGTGTGTTTGGGGGTATTCGACCTCGAACCTCACCCATGATTGTGCTCAACCTTTAAAATTTTAGGGCTCACATTGGACCGGATTGGGAAGCAGGCCGAGTTCCTCCATGGACAAGGATGTGTATTAAAAGCCTAATAGTTTGCTCTCATTTATCTGTTATATGTTCATCTCGTCCCATGCTGGTTTTTTTGTGTAAATTTGGTTCAAATGTTTAGCTTAAAATTAATGACAGTCTTCTTTGTTCCTTCGATTAGTTATTAGTTCCAGATTTTGTTTAAATGAGTGGAAGTTCCTCATTTTTCTTTAGTTAATTTATTGGTTTTCTTTTTCATAATAGGTTAGAGGTGTGCCATAATAACCAATTGAATAAAGTATGGCCCTCGTAGTTTAATTTAGAAACCTCTCGATTAGAATAAATTGAGGCGTGTCGTGCCAAACAAAAATGACAATTGCATGGCCCTTGTTTAATTAATCTTTCTTTAATCCTTAGAATTTGAGGCCTGCCACCTAATGAAATTCTCCGTGGCCCTTGCAAAGTTGCAAATGCGTAGTTGCTTTAGGCGTATTATTTTAATAATTTACCTTCCTAAACTCGGATGCGTATTTATGTGACCCAAATCCAAATCTTAGCAACGTTAAATGAAATGTGTTGTGTACTGTGGGTGCATTTATGTGAAGTGGTTCAAGACATATTTTATATGACGTTGCGATTTTTCTTTAAAATAATTAAAAGCGATTAATAAAGCTAAAAATGCACATAGGTTAAAACACGTACTAAAATCAGATAATAGGCCAATAATGACAGTTGAGCGACCGTGCTAGAACCATGAAACTCGGGAATGCCTAACACCTTCTCCCGGGTTAACAGAATTCCTTACCCGGATTTCTGGTTCGCGGACTGTAAAATAAAGTCAATCTTTTCCTCGATTCGGGATTTGAACCGGTGACTTTGGACACCATAATTATCCTAGTGGCGACTCTAAGTTCTTAATAAAAAAATAATCCCGTTTCGATTGTCCTTTAATTGGAAAAACTCCCTTATACTCTTCCGGGGTGTAGGAAAAAAGAGGTGTGACAGCACCAGATAAAATATTTTATAATACCACAAAGTCAAGAGTGGGGCGGTTTTTCTTAGAAATTCCATCCTAAAAAAAAGAGAAGATAGAATCAAATTCTCTTGTTTTAGAAATTGGGGCAAAGTTTTAAAATGGATTCCAAAAGTTGTAAATAAATTAACCCTGTTATCTTAGTTATTTTGAGCCTTTATGATATCCTTTCTTTCTAACCCTGTCCAAAAGCCACATTACAGTCCAAAAAAGACCTCCCAGATAATCTTTGAGAGTGCCGAGTTAGCCATGCCAAGAGCATGTGATATTTTTACCATGGTTAATGCCTTGTCATCTGCAGAATCAAAGAAAATAAGAAGAAAAGAACAAATGAGAGACTCTTATTGGTGAAAACCTTCATAGGAACCACAAGGCGACGGTGAGTTAAGAAAAAGAACAAAATGAGAGAGGCTTGATGGTGAAAACCCTTCGGGCACTACAAGTCGAATAAGGATCGTGATTCAGATAGGATAATCGGAGCACTAAAGCCCAGTTTCACAGTTTAGAGATACAACAAGAGTTGAACATTAGATTGCTTGAACAGATTAGGCCACTTAATCCAAAATGCATGTCACAGTCATTAGAGTTGGTACCCACATATGATAAGTTTCTACTTGGTGATTTACTTGTTAGATGTCATCTCTTTCTGTCGTCCCCTTAACTATGTTCTTCTTGCTTTGTTTAAGTCCTCTTGAGTTTATTTTGTCATAACAAGTGATAAATGACTTCAAAATATGCTACTAACTTTTCAAATCCACAAAACGGAGTCTAGCTAGTATATCAAAGTGGTATAAGTCAGGAAAGAATAGTATGCGCACTGGGTTGGTGACAATTGACGTGCTTTGGGATTCATGTGAAATGCAAAGGTTCAGTAAATGTCAATTCATGAGCATAATTCAATAGATAGAGGATATTGGGTTTGAATAGATCAGAGGTATTTTCTGTGATAAGGGTGATAGAGAAAGTGGTTAGTCAATAAACAAGCAAGGTCTTTCAAGTTGAAATCAAAATTATCATGTCAAATGAAGGAGCAATCGCCCTCAAAGTCACAAAACAACCCACCATATTTAAACTCACAAGGTTACTTTTTTTGAAATAGGGACGAAGACTATGTCCAAATCAAAGCTTGAATTTTTCAAGTGCAGTGTCCAATTTTTGTCATCACAAAGGTTGTTTGAGAAGATTTTTACCTCCTACACATTTTCCCTAGTTGAGAAGAACCGTATTTCCTAGGAATTTTCCCTAGCCGGAAGAGTTTTTAGTTTTTCCTTAAGTTTAGGGGTCCCGCCTGAAGAATAAGCTTAGTTTTAGTTTCCTTAAATTATTAATCTTTAACATTGCTTAAGTGCAGGGGTCCCGCCTGGAGAATAAGGTTAGTTTTATTTTTCTTAAGTTGTTAAGCTCAAAGTTCAGGAGTCCCTCTTGGAGAATAGGGTCAGTTTTTATTTTTCTCAAGTGGTTAGTCTTTAGTTTTACTTGAGTTCATGTGTTCCTCCTGCAAAATAGGGTTAGACTTTAGTTTCCCTAAGTTATTAATCTTTAGTTTTTCTTAGGTTCAGTGGTCCCGCCTGTAGAGCAGGGTCAATTTTAGTTTTCTTAAGTTGTTAATCTTTAGTTTTCCTTTAGTTCAGGGTCCAACCTGGAGAATCGGGTCAAGTTTTAGTTTAATCAAAATCAGTTTATATTTTTCCTTAAGCTCAATCTCACATGAGACATCCTAGTCTAGTATTTAATTTTACTCTCATCATTGCATCTTTCATCAATAGCATAGGTGATTTATACTTTTGCTAACAATTCACAATTCTTCCCAGTGCAAACTGGGACAGAAAATTTTGTTTGTTTTGTTGTCTTTGATTGCAGACACCCACCTGGAGAATGAGGGGCAATGTTTCAGAAATTGGTCCAGGTTCAAATCAGAGAAGTACTAGGAGCCCGCCTGAATGATTTTAGAATGTTGATAATGGGCCATTCTGGAGGACTTGAGGCCGGCTTTGGTCTACGGCTTTAGTGTTGAGATGTCAATTGTGTGAGCATGAGCATTTGGGAATTATATGTCCATTTGTTTCCTTATTGGTGGGATTTTGTGACTGGATGACTATGTGGTGAGTGTGATTTGATGGTGAGATGTGTTCATATTGTTTGACTGTGACAAAAAGAATTGGCTAGAGATGTAGCACAAACTATTGAGTGTTTGAGTTTTGTCTTAAGTTAGCATATGGCCTCGAGTTGTGAGTGTATTGAAGGACCTCTTACGTAGTTTACTTGAGGAATGATGTGGACCTTCCTGTTGTATTACGAGTTCCTAGTGATGTCTTTTAGGCTGACCAATGCCCCAACAACGTTCATGTATTTGATTAACAATGTATTTTACCATATTTGAATTCCTTCATTATTGTGTTCATTGATGACATACTGGTGTACTCTCGTAGATAGGAAGAGCATGCTCAGCATTTGAGAGTTGTATTTAAGAGATTGAGGGAGGAGAAGCTTTATGCAAAATTCTCCAAGTGTGAATTTTAGCTCAGTTTAGTAGCATTCTTGGGGAACGTGGTGTCCAGTGAGAGTATCCAGGCAGTCAGACGAGTGTGGAGAGAGCTTTTAGAAGCTCAAGATTGCTTTGAACACAACTCTAGTGTTAGTTCTGTCATAAGTTTTCGATTCATATAACATGCATTGTGATGCCTCAAAGGTAGGCGTTGGTTATGTTTAAATGCAGGAGGGTAAAGTGATTGCGTAATAGCTATGATTTTAGGAAGGGTATAGAGAGATATCAGTCTGAGGCTAAGCAGGCGGGGCTATTTCTCGCGGGGTGTCCTGAGGTTGTGTGATTCTTAGGTGGTTTTATAACAAGTCCTCTTTTACCAGTAAATGATATATGTTGCAATTTGAGTTTAGATCGCTTATGGAAGTTGGCACAACCATTACAATGGTGAACGCGAGATTTGCAGACTATTTGAGATATTAGATGATTTGTGTTATATGAGCATATGAAGGAATTAGTTGAATTGCACTGTGGTATTGTGGCGGTGATAGCGTATATGCATTATGAGTTATTATTTGTCTTGATGTATGGATTTGAGCCAAAAGGGGGAGTCTGCTAACGATAATTTGGTTTCACGATTATATGAGGTATTGGTTTTAATTCGAGTTATACTGGTGAATCCGTTATAACCTGCAGAGGTGGAGTTTGAGAATGACTCGAGTAAAGAAAATTCAGGATAGGGGTTGTATTATGCTTTATAGGTGTGTAAGAGTCATGGAATGATTTGAGTTGTTATTAGTGAAGGATGTAATGTGCATAGAGGATGAATTTATTTGATTGCATTAAGGCGGGGCTACTTCCTGGGGTGTTTGATTTCTATTGGAGCACAGGTCGTTCGGTCCATTTGATCAGTTTAATTGAGGTTTGTGCAAAGTGGATGACTCCTGAGAATGGTTCTAATGGGTTCAAAATGTATATGTAACAATTGGGGGATCTTCAAGATGTGTATTTGGCTAGAAACTAAGGTTTATATTGGAGGGTGTCAGTACTTGTGGCATTTCTATATTATTATGGATTCTATATATCAGTATCAGGAAGGTGAAGGTAACGGCTTTAGAGTCGCAGGAAGTCTCTTCAGGGTAAGTATTTTGAATGTGGTGCTTTTGGGGATATTTGAGAGGGTTTAGCATCTTATGAGCCTTAGATGGTGTAGTTTTATTCTTGGACCTTGTGTGGTGATTCCGAGTTGAGAATTGCAGTACTATGGCAAGGAGAAGTGTCAATTTGAGGGTAATTCAGAAGGAACTTGGATAAATAGGACAGCTCGGTTGTAGGTCAGATCGGTATGGTAAGGGGTATGATTAGTTATCTGGGTGCTTATGAGGTAATGAGTTTCTACAGGTGTTTCGTGGCAATACTCTTGGGTTTTTGGTGACCTGTGTAGCTTGGTTGAGTTAGAAGGAATTGGTCCTGGCGATTTTGTTTTGGTGCGAGTGGGATTCGAAGAGTTCTTGATGGCTTCTACCACGGTTAGAGATGTATATTTTCTATTGGCGTAAGGAAGAGGTGATGTATAGTGATCTTCTTCTATATGGGATCAAATGGAAAGTTCTTGGCTAGTTGAGCACTGATAAGTTAGGATTTTAACGTATTTTATGCCCCTACTTGCCTATGCTCTGATTATAAATTGCTACAAAATAGTCCCAAAATGCTCACAGGTTGTGCCTGATTGCAGGTTTGATCGACAAGTGACGAAAATGTCAAAGATCAACTCAAAAAGGAGTGAAACCTGCTCAAGTATCAAAGACCAAGAAATCTAAGGAAAAAAGAGCCTAGTGTGGACCGCGTAAACGTGAATGCGGCCGCACTAGGAAGTTCAGAGAGTTGGAATAATCAGGATGAGGCTATGCGGTCGCACTACTCTTTTGTGCGGCCTGCGAACATGAGGTTCAGAGACCTAGAAAATTTGGGCTTAAAGCTACGTGGTTGCGGTACAAGTTACACGGTCCGCGGTGGTCACTTCGTGGTCGCACTACCTTTTAGTGCGGTCCGCGGAGCAGAGATTCAGAGAGTAAAGATTCCGAGTGTTCCAGCCGGTCCACGGTCCATAATGTGCGGACTGCGCTAACTCCTTCTGCGGCAGCAGTACACTTCCACGCGGTCCGCGATCCTCAAGTTCGGAGAAGCAGAAATGTGAAGTCCAAGAGCCAATGCGACTGCGGTCCACTTTGTGCGGCCCGCAGTGACCCCATAGGGGTATTTTTGTCTAGTTTTTCCAGCCTAGTATAAATAAAACATTTTACCATTTTAAAGTTATTTTTTTGTATTCCAGTAATAGCTGCGCTAGTGAGACTCGGTTTTGTAGCCATTTTTGGCACTTTAGCTTTAATTTTACGATAGATTCTTGTGATTTCTTTTTAGTAATTAGTTAATATGCTTAGTTCTTCATCTATTTCTTCATTTTCTCTTTCAAGCATGAGTAGCTAAACCCATTAGCTAGGGTTGTGGCTTAACCTTAGTGTGGATAATTGATGGGTGTAGCCATCTAGGGTTAGATTGATTATGGGTGTTTGTTATTTAGGTTGATTTTATGTTTTTATTTAAGAATGGGTGGTTGCAAACACTGATTCAAGCCTTGTGGGTTTGACTCTTCTTGAGAAAGAGAGTTTATGACCCCAAAATTGACCCAACAAGGAACTGGGATGGACTCATGAGAATTGATAGTCCCAATTAACGGGTTAAATCTCGAGAGAGTAATCACCCTACTTGAACCCTAGTTGCTTGATCTAATTGGCCTACCCAATTGGTCTCGAGAGAGTCAATTGGGCAAAATCACTCTCTCTACCGAGAGGTTTCAGAGTGGGTACAATTGTACAACGGTTATAGTATAAGCCCTAAATATGTCAATTTATCCTTAGTAATATCTACCCGTCAATTAGCCACCTAGGTGATGTCACGACCCCAGTGCCCTTCTTCCCATTAGATACAACTTATCAATATTCTTGTAGCATAATTTAGCATTAATCATTAGTTTTATATTAATAGTTATAAAATCAAAAACCAAGAATGTTTGAAGTGACATTAGGAGTACAAACACAACTCTAGACTGGACAGAAAATCCAACTCCACTACTAGCTCCCTGAGGAAATCGATCCCGACCTCTATTTAGGTAAAAGCTATTGTGACCCCCTCTTCCTACATTGGTGTAGCGTTGAGTTGGCAGCGATCACTTTTTGGCGCCGTTGCCGGGGAGCTTACAGTATTAACTATCTATTTAGTTAGTTTTGTGTTTTGCTTCTCTTTCCTTCTTGTTTACTAATTTTGTTTGTGTCGATTACTCAGGTACAAATGGCTCTCAATGCCAATGACTCTCTTGGAAATGTGAATGCGGGGGAGGAGGTAGACGATCTTGATCATGATGAGCTTCCCTTACCTCAAGCTCCACGTAGAGGCTGTCAGGCCAATGACAACAATCCTATTCCAGACCCTCCTCCGCCACCATCAAGAGTGGCCCCAAGAGTTCTCCCTAATCAAGGTTATGCGAGTGCCATTGTTCCTCCTCGAATCCGAGCGGGGAATTTTCAAGTTACAAATGTCATGTTGGCCTTGCTTGAGCAAAGAGGGTATTTTATGGTCGTCTCCGATCAAAATGCTTACAAGCACTTGAAGGGGTTTGTTGATACATGCTGGGGTAGCAAGCAAACAAACGTGTCGGAGGATGCATTGAGATTGAGGCTTTTCCCATTTTCTCTTCGGTTAAGGCGTTGGATTGGTTAGAAAGGCTCCCCAATCATTCTATCACCACATAGGATGAATCGACGGACAAATTTATTGCCAAGTTCTTTTCTCCAAGTCATATGGTGGCTCTTCGGGATGAAATCCTAGCATTCAAGCAAGAGCCAAAGGAACCTTTGCACGAGATATGGGAAAGATATAGAACAATGGTGAAGGAGTGCCCTAATAGCGACATGACCGAGGCGATAATACAACAAACTTTTTATCGGGGCATCAACACCACAAATTAGTGCATTGTAAACCAATTAGCCGGAGGGAACTTCATGAAACTTTCTTACCAAGAGGCATGTGAGGTACTTGATGAAATGGCTGACACCTCTTTGGCATGGCAAAGCCGAGCAAATATTCCCCAAGGTGATCCCACGATCACCCATTTGCACAAGGAATTGCACGATCATGGATAAGCTATTGCCAAGCTTACAACAAGTATGAATCAATTGGTGAAGGCGCAATTGCAACAAGTCCAAAACCCGTGCCAAGTCAATGCAATGGAAGGTGTTTCTATGTTGAAAAGAAGGCAAAGATGGCAACAATAATTGTGAGCAATTGGACAACAACAATAATGGTGGTAGTTATTCGAATGAGTGCTATGATGATCAAAGCGAGGAATGTCGATATGTCAATAACTACCAAGGGAATAGAGAAAATCAAGGGAATCAACAATGGCATCCCCGAGGAAATTGGGCCAATCAACAAGGCGGTGGTAATTGGACTAATAACAACCAACAACAAGGTGGTGGCAATTGGAACAACAACAATCAAAATAACAATTGGGGTAACCAAGGTAACAATCAAGGCAATTAGAATGGGAACAATAATAATTGGAGCAACAACAACAATCAAGGAGGGTGGAATAATTGCGAAAACCAAGGTAACCGGGGGCAAGGCTTTCAAAGGCCCCCCATGTACCAACAACCGAACAATCTACCTCCGTTTCAATCTCAAGGGTCTAGTTCTTCAGGTAATGATATGGGAATGATAGAAATGATGTTCGAACAAATGATGAAGAAGAACCAAGACTCCGATGCTCAATTGGCTTCCCACAATACCTCTATTCGGAACTTGGAGGTACGATTAGGCCAAATTTCTCAATCGTTGAATACTCGACCTAAGGGTGCTCTACAAAGTGATACGGTAGTAAACCTGAAGGGAGGTAACAATCATGTGATGGCAGTTACAACAAGAAGTGGGAGAGTCGGTGATGTGCATGCCTCGAAAAAAATCAAATTATGGATGATGATGTTGGGTTCCAAGAAGATGTAAATCCTATGATAGTTGAAGATGTGGTTGAGACCAATGTGAACAACGAAGTGAGAATAGATATTGATGAGGCCGAGGTGGAAACACAAGATGCCATGAACCCGTCTAGGGAACACGTAATTGATATACCCGAGTTGGTGGTGCCCAAAGCCAAGGCACCTTTGCCTAGACCACCTCCACCTTATCCTCAACGGTTAGCAAGGCAAAAGAGTGACAATCAATTTAAAAACTTCATTGACATGATGAAGAGCCTCACAATCAATGTCCCTTTGGTTGAGGCACTTGAGCAAATGCCGGGGGATGCAAAGTTTATGAAATATTTGGTAACAAAGAAGAGGTCAATGGAGTGTGAAACAATTAAGATGACTCATCAAGTGAGTGCTATCGTGCATTCTATGGCCCCGAAACTTGAGGACCCCGGAGCTTTTACTATCCCTTGCACTATCGATATTACGGATTTTGCCAAGGCCCTTTGTGATTTAGGGGCTAGCATAAATTTGATGCCTTATTTGGTCTTCAAGACTTTGGGAATCGGGCAACCTAGGCCAACCTTAATGAGGCTTCAAATGGCGGATCGATCAATGAAGCGACCCTTGGGCATAATTGATGATGTTCTTGTCCGTGTTGATAAATTCATATTGCCGGCTGACTTTGTCATATTTGATTGTGAGGTAGACTTTGAAGTGCCGATTATTCTTGGGAGACCTTTCCTAGCTACGGGGAAGACATTGGTTGATGTTGAAGCGGGTGAGTTGAAATTCCGAGTAGGAGATGAGAAGATGGTATTCCATGTTTGCAAATCGATGAGACAACCCAATAGCACAGAGGTGTGTTCATTTGTGGACATTGTCACAGCTGTGATAGTGGATGACACAAGTTCCATGATAAATGTTGAAGATCCTCTTGAGGTCGTGCTTCTTAACATGGATGCCAATGATGATGCTAGTAGAGTGGAGTGCGTTAATACATTGCATGGTATGGGTTCATATTCATATGAGCCTAGGAAGTTATCTTTGAATCTTGAAAACCGCAAAACTCCACCAACAAAGCCATAGATTGTGGAGCCATCAGTGTTGGAGTTGAAGCCACTTCCTCCACAACTCAGGTATGAATTCTTGGGTTCATATTCTACTTTACTTGTTATTCTTTCGTCTTTCTTAACTAACGTGCAGGTCGACGCCACTTTGGCAGTTCTTCAAAAGCGTAAAAAGGTGATTGGATGGACATTAGCCGATAGTCGGGGTATAAGCCCCACTTTTTGCATGCATAAAATCATCTTGGAGGAGGATGCAAGGACTTTAATTGAACATCAAAGAAGACTAAATGAGGCGATGCAAGAAGCGGTAAAGAAAGAGGTTATCAAGTGGCTTGATGCCGGTGTGGTTTATCCAATTTTCGATAGCTCATGGACCTCTCCGGTCCAATGTGTGCCAAAGAAAGGAGGGATGACGGTGGTGACAAATGACAACAATGAGCTTATTCCCACTCGAACCATCACCAGGTGGAGAGTTTGCATGGATTATCGGAAACTCAACAAGGTGATTCGGAAGGATCATCTCCCATTGTCGTTCCTTGAGCAATGCTTGATCGCCTTGCGGGGCGAGCTTTCTATTACTTTTTGGATGGTTACTCGGGGTACAATCAAATTAGAGAAGACCATATTTACATGCCCATATGGTACATTTGCTTTCTCCCGGATGCCATTCAGGTTGTGCAATGCTCCGGCGACCTTCCAACGTTGCATGATGGCTATTTTCACCAACATGGTAGAAGACATATTGGAGGTCTTTATGGATGACTTTAGTGTGGTTGGTGATTCCTTTGAAGAATTCTTGGTAAATTTGGATAGATTCTTGGCCCAATGTGAAGAAACTAACCTCGTTCTCAATTGGGAAAAATGCCATTTTATGGTTGAAGAAGGTATATTGTTGGGTCACCATATTTCTAAGCATGGGATTGAAGTAGACAAGGCTAAGTTCGAGGTGATTTCAGGGCTCCCTCCCCCCCACTTCTGTCAAAGGGGTGAGGAGTTTTCTTGGGCATGTCGGGTTCTACCGACGGTTTATTAAAAATTTCTTGAAGGTCGTGAATCCCCTTTGCAAGTTGCTAGAGAAAGATGCCAAGTTTGTTTTTGATGAAAAATGCATGGAGGCCTTTGAACTCTTAAAGAACAAGTTGACCACCTATAATCACCGCACCTAATTGGAGTTTGCCCGTTGAACTAATGTGTGATGCAAGTGACGTTGCGGTGGGGGCGATGTTGGGTCAACGAGTTAGCAAAATATTCCATCCCGTGTACTACACAAGAAAGACTATGAATGAAGCCTAACGGAATTACACGGTGACGGAGAAGGAATTGTTGGCAATTGTATTTGCCATGGAAAAATTTAGGCCATATCTTATGGGGGCCAAGGTGATTGTGCACACGGACCATGCCGCCCTTAGGTATTTGATGACCAAGAAGGATTCCAAGGCAAGATTGATGAGATGGGTATTGCTTCTTCAAGAATTTGACTTAGAAATAGTGGACTGGAAGGGAAGTGAGAACCAAGTTGCAGACCATTTGTCCTAGTTGGAGGAAGAAGGGAGGCCATGTGATGGCCTTGAGATAAATGATACATTCCCCAACGAGCAACTTCTCTCTGTGTCAGTGTGTGACATGCCATGGTTTGCGGACATTGCCAATTTCATTGTGACCGGAATTGTCCCGTGTGAGCTCTCTTCCAACCAAAGGAATAAACATAAATGATATAGCTTGGATTTTTATTGAGATGATCCGTACTTGTTTAAAATTTGCACGGATGGTGTGATTAGAAGGTGTGTCCCCGAAGGTGAACAATTGAGCATTATGGAGGCTTATCACTCCTCCCCCTATGGTGGCCATCATGGAGGGGTGAGGACGGCTTAGAAGGTTTTGAGTTGCGGTTTCTATCGGCCGACTTTGTTTAAGGATGCTAGTGATTGGCTAAAGAGATGTGATCAATGCCAACGAGCAGGAGGGATCTCCAAGAAAGACGAAATGCCTCTTAACACGATTCTTGAAGTTGATATATTCGATGTTTGGGGTATTGATTTTATGGGTCCTTTTGTTAGCTCGTGTGGGAACACTTACATTCTAGTTGTAGTGGATTATGTGTCAAAATAGGTTGAGGCCGTGGCCTTGCCCAACAATGAAGCTAGGAGTGTGGTGGAAAATCTTAAAAAGAACATCTTCACTAGG
Source organism: Nicotiana glauca (assembly GCA_026770625.1). NCBI lineage: Eukaryota > Viridiplantae > Streptophyta > Magnoliopsida > Solanales > Solanaceae > Nicotiana > Nicotiana glauca. The sequence continues at coordinate 47,539 of MU716839.1, read as the reverse complement.
TTTGGTACAAACCGGGCAATCATTAGTGATGGTGGTTCGAACTTTTGTAATAGGGCTTTTGATACCTTGCTTTCCAAGTATGGTGTTAACCATAAAGTATCTACACCTTACCATCCGCAATCAAGTGGCCAAGTTAAAGTATCGAATAGAGAAATCAAGAGCATCTTTTCCAAAACCGTCAATGCAAATCGGACCGATTGGTCCAAAACGTTAGATGATGCTCTATGGGCCTACCAAACCGCATACAAGACCCCAATTGGTATGTCTCCGTATCGGTTGGTATTTGGGAAAGCGTGTCACCTACCAGTGGAATTGGAACATAAGGCTATGTGGGCCTTGAAGAAGCTTAACCTTGAATGGGATGTTGCGGCCAATCTTCATGTGGAAAAACTAAATGAACTTGATGAATTCCGGTTCCATGCATACTCTAGTTCGTCCTTTTATAAGGACAAGATGAAGTACTTACATGACAAATATGCTCGTGGAAAGGAGTTCAAGGTTGGTGATTTGGTCCTCTTGTTCAACTCCCGTCTAAGGTTGTTTCCCGGAAAGCTGAAATCAAAGTGGAGTGGGTCATTTGAAGTTGTATGTGTAACCCTTAGATTTGAAGAACAAAAATAGTGAAGTCTTTAGGGTGAATGGGCACCGTGTCAAGCATTATCAGGGGAAGATTGATGGTAGCCATGTTGTGGCTGTGGTTCATTTCAAATAATGATGGTAACCCGCATCGTGCCACGACGTTAAATCAGGCGCTTCTTGGGAGGCAACCCATGTATTTTTCTTTCTCTTTGATTTTCTTTGTATTTTAGGATTTTTGATCTAATTGGTTGTGAGATGTTGCAGGGATTGTGTTGATGCAGTGCAAAACAAGTTGGAACAAAGTGAATAGTCTCTGAAGTTTGCCAATGCGGCCGCGGTACACATTATGCGGTCTGCACTGGCATGGAACTAAATGAGCGCTCTCTGAAGTTACTCACCGTGGCAACATTCCATTTAGTGCGGTCCATAGTGATCCTCCGTGGCCGTGGACTGCTTTTGTGCGGTCCGCGGAGGTTGTCTGCCAAGACTTCAACTGATGAAATCCAGCGCGGTCCGCGGTCGCTTTTGTGCGGCCGCACTGGTAGGTGAGGATGGGTGGGTCCCACATCATTTTCTATAAATAGAGCCAAAGGGCCTCATTTTACACTTTTCGAACTTTGAACTCTCAAAGCCTAAAATTACTGTTCATTCTTTACTGAGTCCATGATTCTTGCTTAAGATTGTTTAAATTGCACTTCACCTTTACATCCGGGAATGTTTCACTCATCTCCTATTTATTTAATGACTAATTTTTGTTTTATTTTCTTACATTTAGCTATAACTTCTGTTTCTTCCCATTTTTCTTTATTTTATTAGTTTAGATTAGTTTTCATGTTAGTTCTGGGCTGCTTGATATGCTTAATCAATGGGTGAACTGAGTAGGGATAAAGTAGGTGGAAAATTTGAACAAGTTTGCAAAATAATTGAAACCCTAACTTAGTGCCCGTAAAATTTGCCCAGTGCGGTCCGTGGTGTCCTGATACGGTCCACGTTGCCTTTCTGTACGAACCGCGGTATTCATATGACTGCAAACTAAACTTGCTTCCAGCGCGGCCGCATTGCACTTTGTGCGGTCCGCGCTGGCCCACCGCGGCCGCGACTGCAATTTGTGCGGACCGCGGTGGAGAGATTCATAGAGATAATATTCTGGGCCTTTGCCCAGCACGAATCGCGATCTCCTTCACGTGGTCCGCGGTGCCTCCAACGTGGCCGCACTATCTTTTGTGTGGGCCGCGTGCTGTGTTCTGCAACTGTATCTGCAATACTTCATCTGTTGTCTGAAATCTATTTCATTCACCTGTTTCAATGTATGTGCTTAAACTAACAATGTTAAATGTGTTTTCTTGCAGACAATGGTAAGGCAAAAAGGAAGAGGTGCAAACCAACCCGGTCGAGGTGATTCCTCCCGGGGAGGCAAAGGCAAACAAGTTAAACTCACTCCCCAACCTAGACTGAAAATAAGGAAAACACTGAGGATTGTTGAACCAGCTGATGACTAATCAGGGAGTGAGTACTTGCCTTCTCAAGACCTCTCCTCCGACACAATGCCAGCTCCCTCAGTTCCAGCTTCCCAAGCTCCATAACATATATCTTCTAAGTCGTCTAAAGGCTCAATAGCCGATAGCAGTGAGTACTCTACCTCCCCCACAGCTTAAGTATCTGGGGAGAGTGCATGAGGAGGTGATGGAGGTGGTGTGGACAGTGATGAGGAGGTGCCCCAGAGTGGTGTACCTCAGGTTGGGGGTGTTAATCGGACTAGAGATCCCGCAACTTAGGAGGATAGGTTTGTCAGTCAGTTAGCATTCCACAAGTTTAGGGTATGGTGGCCTCTACGAAAGTTGATTCTGGAAAGGAGTTTTGTTGAGCGAGACTTTCTACCCCTACTCCCAAATGTGCATAGACAATTTCACACTCGAGTGGGTTGGGAGCACTTTCGGAGTAAGTGTGTAAAGGCAAATAAGCACATGGTCAAGGAGTTCTATAGCAATGTGGCCCACATCTTTAAGGGCACCAAAGTAACCAATGTATGGAACAAAACGGTGATATTTACTAGGAAGGCACTCAATGAATACTTAGGGTTCGATGACGAGGATGAGACCCTCTATAATGAAAAGTTGGCAATGGGCGAAGAAGTTCGTCCGTGGTTAGTTTCATACCTGGCAATCCCGCGTACTGTTCCAAAGTGGGTGCAAGCAGGTACTAAATATTTCAGAAGACCTTTAACTTTGAGGCTCGGGGGTGGTTGACTTTTGTGTGCAGTCAGCTTGTCCCCACTACCCGCGATCAGACTATTCTACTTACCAGCGTTGTTCTGGTTGCATCTATTATGGAACGATACCCTATCAATATGGGCAATGTGATGTCCCATGTGATTTCTGTTGTGGGGTTTGAGCATGATTGGAACTACCCTTTTCCCAATACCCTTACTGTCGACGCCCCTTTTTTTCTAAAGAGCGAAATCGGGTTCACGACATTTGGGAGGACAACACTTTTCCCACTTTGGGAATTGGGTTTTAAGAGTTTGGAGAGTCGCCACCTAATGATTATAGTGCATTAGGACACTTTAAATGAAATAAAGATAGAAAACCAGAGATCGGGTAAGGGCTTGAAATTATCTCGAGGGGAAGGTGTTAGGCACCCCTCAAGATCCACTTGTGTGGTTCCTAGCCATGCTACAATTGTGACTTTAAATACAAGCAAACAAATAAACAAACAAGCATTGCAAGCATGGGAAACGGTTACAAATAAGAATGTGAAAAGGATTTAGAAGTGCTGAAATTTGAAAGGAAATAGTTTTTGTGATTAAAGAAGAGATACATAAGTAAAGGAGAGGGGTTAAATAATTGGTACAAGTAACTTGAAAGAATTACAAGGAACGGAAGTTGAAGACTGGACAACTTTTAAAAATTCTGAAAAAAATTATTAAACTAATAAAGGGGAGGGGGGGGGGTCCTAGGTTTATACATTACATGGATCATTCTCACAACACCGGCACCTGATTGTACACATTGTGTTATTGTGTAATCATCACCTCCATGTCTACCCTTCCCACCCCGTTAAGGTATTGGAGCGCGGAATGGTATCGTTTGCTTATTGCATGCTACTACCCATCCCAAACTATCAGTCCCAGGGTATTAGGACTTCTAATCCTAAAAGGGGAAGAAAGGGATGGGGCCTTTATGTAGTTTAAAGGACAAAAATTCTAATCGACATTCAAAAAAAGCAAGTAACAAGTAGGGGGAATGAACAAACAAACAGGCAAGGCTCACATAAACCCCATAAATCAGATAACATATAGTTTGGCATGGATTTACACATACTGGTTTGGTCTTTTTAAAAAAAATTAAAAATTAAGCAGCGGGCGGATTGGTTCAATACATACGTTTAGACAGAAAGCCTGCATTAGGCAACTTGGATCCACTTGTCAGAACTTAAGGTATTTTAAGCGAGTGATTCAGAAAGTACTGATTTCAGAAAAGAAATGAATGGACTAATGCAAAAGAGTTAAAGGAGAAAATAAAGACTGTTTGAGTAAAACACAGGAGAGTTGTGAAAGAGTTCTATAAATTGAGAATATTTTAAGGGAAAGACGAGTTGCAAGACTATTTTTGAAAGACAGTTTCAGGGACCAAGTAAAACATTTAGGCAGAAGATTTAAAAGAACTATTTCTGAAGAAGGATGCAGATTTGAGGAGTAAAAAAATACCAGTTTATGAGAATTTTATTGAAAACATGACATTAAAACGTTAAAGACCGGTTGACAGAACGTTATTGCTTAAAACGAATCAGGCGAGTTTGAGATGAATTCCTATAAGCATGATATCTATATTTGATTTTAAGACCTGTTGTTGAACTGATGAAAGAGTGATTGTTTGATTACCCTACGGTTTGCCTAATGCATATGCACTTCCTATAGGCATGGTTTCTATATGCAACTGATTACATGAATATTAAGTCCTATAGGCAGGATTTCTAATGACTTGCAATATGATTAAACGTTAAACCCTATAGGCAGAATTTCTAGATGACTTGCAGCGTAATTAAGCGTTAAACCCTATAGGCATGGCATCTAGGTGACTGAATTAAAACGTTAAACAGACATATAGGCAGGATGTCTAGTAAGGAAATTAAAGTCCTGAAGACATGATATCTACCCTTTTATTGATGNTCTCTTATCCAAAGTGTTTCAGAGTTCCAAGGAGCCTCAAGGGCTCCAGGCAGTGCTTACACTCTGGATAACAATTAGAACGGAATAGTGCAGTGTGGAATGGCCAGCCCTCTGGCATCCAAGTTCAGAGGGATCTCCAGGGTCCCAAAGCATGGCTTACCAAAGGGGGGCAGAACTTAGAACTAGGAATAAGTGCAAAGTGAGAGAGGGATTAGGGAACCATAGCAAATGGTAGTCATGCCCAGCCATGGGTGTAGACTGGCACACCCTTGACCAGTTGCTTGGTCCAAACAAATTAAGAGCAGACCTTAGAGGTCAGACCTGAGTCTGGATGGTGATTAGGACACCACGAGACTTGAGTCAAATCTCAGCACATAAAGGGGAAAGGGGAGTGGGAATTGGTTTGAGTAAGGGTTCAAAAAAACTTAGTTCAAAGTCATGGGCAGCAATAATATGATGCTGCCATGACTAGAACTATACTCTCATACAAAGGGGTAAAAGGGAAGGGGTTCATATGAGAAAAGAGCACACAGAGTTGCAGAAATATGATGAAGGAAATCATAATAGTCTAGAAATAGCCACATGGTGAAAGAAAGCATAACAGGCTAGAAAATAAACACATAGTGAAGGGGCATTATTTAACTAAGAATGACATACCAGATGCAAAGTACTAGAATAGCAGAACAACAGAGTACGCAGACAGCAAGAGATCAGCAGGAGCAAACTCAAGTCTTCAGCAAATACTTGAGAGTTCAAAGAGAACTTGAGAATGTTTCAGAAAGTAAAAGGAGAAGAGGAGCAGGGTGCTCAATACTATAAGTGAGAAAAGCAATTTTGATTGTGAAAGAGTGCAGAAAAGTTGTATTTTTTGAATGCAGAAGTAATGCAGAGAAAGTAGTAAATTGAGAGTCTGTCTATCTTTATTTTTTTTTTGAATTCTCCCCTTGTCCCCAAGAGCAGAAAGAGTAGTCCCTTTTTATAGTGCAGAAGACAAGTAAGAAAAGGGGTAAGAAAATAGTTTTCAATCAATCACATAGGATTTCCCTTTGGTTAAGTGATTTGATTTCAAACGGGCATGGGATAATTAAGGAAAGAGAAACAATCAAAAATCTTTCCAAAGTATCATAACACAGGTAAATACACAGAGTTTATTTAAGGCAAGAATCCTATGGTACATGATTTGTGAGAAATAAGGCAAGTAGATCAATCAAACAGCCAGTAAATTGAAAGCTTTGTTCGAATGAACTTAGTCAGAAAAAGGGTGAGGAAAAGTTCAATTGGAAAAATCAGTAACAAATCAATCGAGCCTTATTAAAAGGAAATTGGAATCAATTACAAGTTGGCAGAACCCTTTTGAAAGAAAAACCCTCATATATAAGCACACAAGTGTCAAACAAGAAAGAAAAGATTGGCATAGACAGTTTCTAAATCATAAGCAAAGGAAAGTTCCAGCTCAGTTTATAGACTCAGCATGAGTTTGAGAGAGCCCAGGGTCCTAAATAGAACCCTAGTCCCAACACAGAACCCAAAACTCGCAAAAACCCCAAACCCTAGGGTTTCAATTCGAGTAGGGTACAGAAAGGAGAAGGCAAATCATTGAAACAGACTCAAGGTCTCTTTCAGAGCATACAGATACAATAGCAAGTTCGAAGCAACATAGTTGAAAATCATAAAGAACAGGTTTAAGAAAAGCTCAGAACTCAAGCAAGTTCAGGAGAGAAAAGAGGTGATATAGAACTTAGGATCAGTAAATGAAATAGGTTTAGAACTCAAACATAGGTCCGGTAAAGGCAAACAAGACTCAGTAAGAAAATAGTAAAGGAACACATAAGATAGACATGTAAAAACATGTTGTAGAAACCAGTAGAAGAAATAACAGAGCGCAAATAGAAGTACATGCGTAATAACGGCAAATAGGAGAAGACATGCGAGGAAAGGATACAAGATATAAGCGAAAACTCAGAAAACATGGCATAAACAGACAGACTCACACAAAGAAAGAAGGAAAAGAAGAAACGGAAATTGTTTAAGATTTTAAAAAAACCTAAATTGAAACAGACTAGTTTTGGAAAGAAAATTAGGGAAAAGCTTTAAAACCTCGAGTATAACACAGATCTATCATAGATCTAAGAAAATAAAGGAAGAAGGAACCTTGAACAAGCTTTTAGGGTTTCTCAGAAACCCTAGCAATGATAAGGCTTGGAAAGGATCTGGCCTGGAGTAAATCTGAGCCATATCTAAGCTCTTGAGGCTCGAACACGTCGGAACAGAGCCGGAGAAGCCATAAGAGCACAGATCGGCGGAGGATCTGAACAGGCATCATTGAGGTCAGACCTCAAAACCTTGAACAACCAAGGCTTGGGGGTTAAAGCAGGTGAGCACAGGCTGTCCATGGCCTGAGAAGCCATGGACTCCGGTGAGATTGATCGGAGAAGACGAGGGAGATGATTAGGGTTTCGAGGGCTTGAGAGCATTTGAAAGAAGGGGAGGGTTAGAAGGCGGCGGTTGAAGGGGAAATGAGGGTTAGGGTTAGGTCGTGTAGAATTAAAAAGGAAAGAACGAATGAGGGCCGTTGATCAAAATAATCAACGGCCAGGATTTAAAAATACAAACGGACGGGTTTGTTAATTGGGTCAGGGGTCGGGTAAAAAATTGAATTGGGTCGTCGATTTGGGGCTTGATTTGGGGTCAATTGGGTTTAAGATTAAAACGAAATTGAGGCTATAATTGAAATGAAATGTGTCCAAATTAAAATAGCCAGTTTCCCCCCTATTATTTTATAAAAATAGTAAAAATAATTTTAAAGGAAAATTGAAGATGCTGAACCAATTAATAATACATATGTATTAATTAAAAAAATATTAGAACTAATTTTACAATTTTAAAATACTATTAATCGTAGAATAGGCTATAATTGCATTTATATGCAATTAGCTTTTAAAAATAACGAGCAATTTTGTAAAAATGTACAAAAATCACCCTAGTTATATTTTAGTGTAAATATGAGAATAAAATAAATTATTCGCCAATAATGATAGTCTGGAAATAATTATTGAATTTTGAACTATTAAAATTGATTCTAAGAACTTTTAAAAATAAGAAAAAATACCAAAAACTCTTGGGAATGCTTACATATGCATGAATATACTATTTTGAGAACATTTGGGTGTATAAAATACGTAGGAAAAAATTGGGTATCAACACTCACCATGTACTTCAAGGACCTGGAAGTGGAGAAGAAACCATTTGATATCAAGGCCAAGCTAGTTGCTCAATTCTCCTGGTTCAGTATGAAAGGCCCAGACAACCCTAAAGACAGCAACTACAAGCCACCTACATCTGCCCCAACTGGCCAGTCTGAGGAGCCAGTTGCGGTAGACCCCTCCACTGAGCCTGTTGCACCTACTACTGACTTGCCTCCAGGACCTTCCTCTATTGTTGGCCCCTGTACTTCAGCTGGGCTATGTACTTCATAGCATGAACAACTGGATGTTAGCTGCGACATCCAAGTCGTCTACTCTATCTTTCACTATTGAGGCTCAATCTGCACCACAGACAGCTCAGATCCCTCAGTCTATTGAGGACACACTGAAAAAGCTCCTAGAGAACTAGGAAAAGATGATAAAGACACAGGATGCCTTGTTTAAGGCAGTGGAGTCACATGGAAAGGCTTTGAAGGAGCTTGCCTGGGAGCACAAGAAGATGAGGAAATCACGAGCTTCCAAGGAGTCTGTGAAGGAGCTCTGAGTAGATATGGACAAGCTATTGGCAGACCAGATGCTTCTAGACTGGCTATTTAGGGATCCAACCCCAGCAGCAGCACCAGTAGCAGAGCCACAGCAGGAGCAGACTCAGAGGCTTCCCAGGAAGAAGAGGAATCTCCCCAGTGCAGCTGAGGCGATCATTGAGTTTGCAGACCCACATGAGGTCTCCCCCAGTTTGCCACATGATGCACCTGACATCCAGCCGGTCTAGGAACAGGTCCCACTCCCAGCAGCTGAGCAACAGGAGAGCGGGAACCAGTCTGAGGTACCCGCATATACAGAGGACTTGGGGACTACTGATGATCCTATGCAGACGGACCAGGCTTAGGAAGCCCTTTTATCCTTTCTAGTGATTTTTTATGCTTATTTTGCTAGTTGGCATTGGGGACAATGCCAGCTTTTATTCGTGGGGGCGTGCCCTACTTTTTTTGTTTTATCTGGATGAATGTATATACTAGTTGACTTAGTTTATATTTCTGTGATTTTCTAAGCTGGTCTGTATATAACTTTACATTTGGCTACTTTTCTCATACTTTTTATTCTCTTTTTGGTCTGTATATAACGGACCATGCTTAGGGAGCCCCTATATCCTTTCTAGTGATTTTTTATGCTTATTTTGCTAGTTGGCATTGGGGACAATGCCAGCTTTTATTCGTGGGGGCGTGCCCTACTTTTTTTGTTTTATCTGGATGAATGTATATACTAGTTGACTTAGTTTATGTTTCTGTGATTTTCTATGTTGGTCTGTATATAACTTTACATTTGGCTACTTTTCTCATACTTTTTATTCTCTCTTTGGTCTGTATATAAAGTTACATTTTAGTACATATTCATCCCCCGTTTTATATTCTAATCCCCTATTGTACATATTCATTCTATTTTCTATTTTTGCAAAAACAAATTCATTTTTAGCTTTATAGATAGGCTCTTAGCCTTTTGTTTTGTTTTTGGCGTTTTCAATAAGCCCTTGATTTTCTTAATGCCATGATTCTTTCCAAGGGTGGAGTATTGTGCAAACCGGGTGGCTCTTCCCAATGATAGATGGCATGACAACCTTATTAAGGGATAAAGTCCCCTTTTGTTTTCGTTTTTGATAGTTTGTAGTTAAGTGTACCTCAAGCAAGGCTTCGCTTAGGCCTAGAACATTTGCCTTTGATCCCATGGTCAAAGACATAATGTTGTGTTTAGAATGGTAAAAGTCGTGGCCTTGAGACTCTTGTGTTGACCAAACAATCATCATGTGGTCTTTTCGGACCATTGTGTGCTTAAATCGTAACTAAGGTCATTGTGGGTCCTCGAATCCATGTCTTTAGCAATCCTTGAGTGTGTGTGGTGAGAAATCAAATTTTGAGTCCAAGTCCCGAGCCAATGATCTATAACTTTCCCTGAATGTTTGTTGAGGCAAAATTTTGAGTGAAATTTAACTTGAGAAGTGATTATAGGCTCTCCTTAATCCAAATGATTGTTTGATCAAATCCATAACCTACCATTAATAAGATCCCTAGTAAACCTTTTTGAGCCTACACCTTCTTCTTTCAAGAACCATAATACAAGCCTTTACCTATTCTCAAAGATACCCTCTCTTAGCACCCAAATCTTTCCTTTAGCACTTGAAAAAAATATAAGTTTGGGGGGAGAGACGAGGAGTGAAACAAAGTGGTAAAAAAGGTACAAAAGCAAAATAAAAGGAAGGTAATGAAAAAGATAAAAAAGAAAAAAAGAGAAAAAGAAAGCCCAATACGAACAAAAAAAAAGGGGGATTCAAGGAAAACAAAAGTGAAAAAGGTGTGGAAAAGTAGAAAAAGGAGAAATGTTTTGAATTGCATAAGAAAGAGTGACAGTGTGTCTCTCTAACCCCTTGAAAAGGAATGAAAGACTCAAAGAGTCAAGAGAATTGTGCCAAAAGAATCAAAAGATGTGCTTAAGGGAAGATTGAACCCACTTGAATAAAAACATGTCATACCTTACCCAAAAGCCTTCACATTGACTCCACAAAAGCCCTATATGATCTTGAGTTAAATGACACTTGCATTAGTGGATACTTACAAAAGATTCAAACATATGGTACCTAGAGCTGGACTTGTGACCTTTTCTTGAGAGAAATGAGTGAATTTCCATTAACCTCGATTTGTGTGTCAATACTCTAAAAGGTGAGGTTTGCTTAGAAAAGCTGAGGATGTGTGAGTTTGGGTTCCATAATGACCAAAGTAATTAAGAGAAGTGCTTTGATGAAATGAGTCAATTCTTGATGCTCTTGTGTCACACTTAGTCCGTAGTTTTTCAAAGTGTAAATGTGTTAATGATGCATTCGTATTGAGGGCAATTGTTAGTCCCAATTGATGCTTGTTGAGGTTACTTTAGAATAGCTGGAATCACTTGGATTTCCCTTTAAGGGGTGGGTCTTATTTTGTTTGCTTGAGGACAAGCAAAGGTTTAAGTTTTGGGGAGTTGATAAGCTAGGATTTAACGTGTTTTATTCCCTTACTTGCCTATGCTTTGATTATAAATTGCAACAAAATAGTCCCAAAATGCTCACAGGTTGTGCTTGATTGCAGGTTTGATCGACAAGTGTCGAAAATGGTAAAGATCAGCTTAAAAAGGAGTGAAACCTGCTCAAGTATCCAAGACCAAGAAATCTAAGGAAAAGAGAACCTAGTGCGGACCGTGCAAAAGTGAATACGGTCGCACTAGGAAGTTCAGAGAGTTGGTATAATCAGGATGAGGCTACACGGCCGTACTACTCTTTTGTGCGGTCTATGGTCAGGCTCCGCGACCGCACTACTCTTTTGTGTGGTCCGCGGACATGAGGTTCAGAGACCTAGAAAACTTGGGCTTAAAGCTACAAGGCCGCAATACTCGATACGCGGTCCGCGGTGGTCACTTCGCAGCCACACTACCTTTTAGTTCGGTCCGCGGAGCAGAGATTCAGAGATTAAGGATTCACAGTGTTCCAGCCATGTGGTCCGCGGTCTATAATGTGCGGACTGCGCCAACTCCCTCCTCAGTCGTGGTACACTTCCACGCGATCCGCGGTCCTCAAGTTCAGAGAAGCAGAAATGTGAAGTCCAAGTGCCAGTGCGGCCGCGGTCCATTTTGTTCGACAGAACTGATCCCGCAGGGGTATTTTGGTCCAGTTTTTCCAGCCTAGTATAAATAGAACATTTTACCATTTTTAGGTCAGTTTTTTGTATTCTAGTAATAGTTGCGCTCGTGAGACTCGATTTTGTAGCCATTTTTGGCACTTTAGCTTTAATTTTACGATAGATTTTTGTGATTTCTTTTTAGTAATTAATTAATATGCTTAGTTCTTCATCTATTTTTTCATTTTCTCCTTCAATCATGAGTAGCTAAACCCATTAGCTAGGGTTGTGGCTCAACTCTAGTGTGGGTAATTGATGCGTGTAGCCATGTAGGGTTAGATTGATTATGGGTGTTTGTTATTTGGGTTGATTTTATGTTTTTATTTAAGAATTGGTGGTTGAAAACACTGATTCAAGCCTTGTGGATTTGACTCTTTTTGAGAAAGAGAGTTTATGACCCCAAAATTGACCCAACAAGGAATTGGGATGGACTTATGAGAATTGATAGTCCCAATTAACGGGTTAAATCTCGAGAGAGTAATTACCCTACTTGAACCCTAGTTGCTTGATCTAATTGGCCTACTCAATTGGTCTCGAGAGAGTCAATTGGGCAAAAACACTCTCTCTATCGAGAGGTGTGAGAGTGGGTACAATTGTTTAACAGTTATAGCATAAGCCCCAAATATGTCAATTTATCCTTATTAATATCTACCCATCAATTAGCCACCTAGATGATGTCACAACCCTAGTGCTCTTCTTCCCATTAAATACAACCTAGCAATATTCTCGTAGCATGTTAATCATTAGTTTTATAATAGTAGTTATAAAATCAAAATCCAAGAATATTTGAAGTGACATTAGGAGTATAAACACAACTCTAGACTAGACAGATAATCCAACTCCACTACTAGCTCCCTAAGGAAATCGATCCCGACCTCTATTCGGGTAAAAGCTATTGCGACCCGCTCTTCCTACCTTGGTGTAGCATCGAGTTAGCAGCGATCAAGCATGTAGTTGCTTATGGCTTTGAATGGATAATGAAGTTCTCATATTTAGCATAAGATGGCATGGTATATGCGGTATGTTGTGTAGGGTTGAGATTTGCATGCGTGAGGTTACTGTTTAGTCATAGAAGGAAGGCCATAAATTCTTAGGCAACATGGACAGTTTCAGATGACTAGGTAAATGATATCACTAATTGGTGTGACTTGATAAGGGTATACATTCCAGAAAGGGCAATGTGTTTGAGTTAGGACTACTTCATCGGAATTCTGGCACTCTTTTGTTGGATCTACTACTGATATTCAAGTTTTCTTGGTGGAACAGAAGAATTATAAGAGTATCCCTCGTAGAATGATTGAGTATTAGAGGTGTGTTATATGTTCGAGCAGTGGAGTTGGGATTAGATATGGTGATTCGTGCGCTTTATGGATTTTGAGACTAGGAGTTCTCATAAACATGTTGTTTCATGGTTGTGGAATGTGAAGATGTGGGCAAAGCTAGTAAGGTGATAGTATGTGTCATGATTCAATCATTGTGAACTTTCGGAGAGTTAATTATCTATTGTGATTGTCTAGAGTTGATTTAGGGTTTATTCGTGTTCTAGAATGATCTATGAGTTATCCTTCTGTGTTGTGAGGGGTTGTGATTGTTGGTTCTGTGCACATATGGTGCGGTTCTATTTGGGCTTTATAGCAGAAATTTGAATGAGATGGGTATTTGTGTGTTGCATGATTGATTGCGCATTGGATATTTTCTTTCGGGCTAGTATGTCATTGCGTCATTTGCTTCTTTGTGGGTATGGTGATTCACTTTCGGTACTAGACATCAAATTGTGCATAGTTAATAATTTTGAGCATAATGACTTGATATGTGTTCATGTGGACCAGTGTTTGGATAGAGTCACGCATTGCAGCGAAGTTATGTTGAGGTATGATCGTTTAGGTTAGATTCGTGTGTTCTGGCTCTACGATGTGTAATGGGTTCTCAGCATGTTTTGTGGTGGTACTGGTGAGCTTGCGGTACAGCTCTCTCATTTTAGTCATTTTTCCATGATTTGAGTACATTTGGACTATTGCTTATTGGTGCGTGGGTCGCACGGGTTGTGGTTTTAGATCGTATCGATGTGTTATATCACTAGAGTAGTCGTTTTGGATGAGATGAGGTCGTTGGGGTCTAAGCTGAATATTATCAGATTTGATTTCAGCATGTTGGAAAGATAATATCGAGATTCAACTTAGAAATTTACTATAGTCCTTGCCGAAGGAGAGGGAACTCCATGACTGGTTGATCTGAGGAATGCTTATGAATTTCTTCGTGTTTCTTTCATCATTGGCAGTATACGAAAGTATTAGAATGAGGCTTTGTTTGATAAGAGGTTTATTATCGGTATCGGGCAATTTGAGCAGCTTTTGTGACTAGAAGTTATCGCTACGAGTGGTTGAGTTATGTGGTATATCATGTGATTACATCTTGGGTTATGGATATGGTTTGATACAACTTGTTTAGACTTATACAATGTATATATGTGAGATTCTGACCTTACAAATAAGTTCGGAAGTGGAAATTTGGTTCTAAGGTTCACAGGCTTGGTTGGATTGCAAAATTTTAGTCAGGTTGTGTTATCAGACCTATATGGAATAGGGTAATGTGGGATCACCCCCGAGTATGTGCATGGTAAGGTTATACAATGATTTGATGGTTTTCGGAACAAATCTGGCCATGTTTGAGGACGAACATATGTTTAATTGGGGGAGGACGTAGCGACCCGATCGGTCATTTTGAGCATTTGCACTTCACTCGCCAGTTCTCGAGCATGACTAGTCCCGTATGATGTATTATGACTTATGTAAATCGTCGGTGTTGGTTTTCAGGTTAATCGGAGCATATATGGAGGGATGATTCTCAATTTGAACCTTTAAATTTGAATGGTTTGACCAAGTTTTGACTTTTTAGTATTCATTCTCGCATTTGGATTTTTATGGCTCTGATAGCTTCGTTAGGTTATTTGGGACTTAGGAGTGGGTTCGAAATGTTATTCGGAGGTCCGTGGTAGAATTAGGCTTGAATTGGCTGAATTGGATATTTGGCAATTTCCAGTCGGTAGTGGAAAACTAGATATCGGGGTCGTAATGGAATTCCGGAAGCTAGAATAGGTTCTTAGTGTTGTTTGGGATGTGTACACAAAATTTTAGATTATTCGAATTTGGAAGTTTAGAAGTTCTTAGGCATGAATCCGAGGGTAATTTGATATTTTGATGTTGTTATGAGTGTTCAGAAGGTTCGACTAAGTTCGTGTGATGATATGTGATGCGTTGGTATTTTTGGTTGAGGCCCCAAGGGTCTCAAGATGATTTTGGAAGGTTATCAGAGAAGTTGGAAGCGAGATTTTGTAGCTGAAGTTGTTGCTTCTAATATGTCCACACCTGCGGAGTGAGGACCGCAGGTGCGATTACCGCATACGCGGGAAGCGACCGCAGATGCGGATTAGAGCGCAGGAACGAAGGATATTTGACAGCACCTGCAAGCCTGCAGGTGCGAAACCTAGGGCGCAGGTAAAGAAGCCGGAGAGTAAATGATGTTCGTAGGTGCGGCGCCTTGAATGTAGTTGCAGTTCCGCAAGCGCGAGAAATAGGCCGCAGGTGCAAAAAGCCTGGGCAGAAGGTATAAATTAACCCTTCACAAATTTTTGTCCATTTTCCACCACTTTTGAAGACGAGATTGAAGCTTTTGAGGGATTTTGAAGAGGGATTCAAGGGGAATCACGTTGAGGTAATGTTTTTGAACCTAAAACTCGAATCTATCATGAGTTTCAGTTAATTAAGCATGAAATTTGTGGGATTCAAAGGTTAAAATTTAGAAATTAGGGCTTGAAACTTGAGAGATAAATTTGGGAGATTGAGGGGTCAAATGAAGTTAGATTTTGATTAATTTGGTATGTATGGACTCGTGAGAGGATGAGGATTCTAGTTTTATAATTTTTATCGAATTCTGAGATGTGGGTTCGGGGGTCGGGTTTAGCCAATTTCAAAATTATTGATGTAATTCAATAATTTTTGCGTGGGTTTTGTTCCTTTAGCATGTATTAATGATATGATAATGATTTTGAATAGATTTGGGGCGATATGAGGCCCGAGGGTAGGAAACACTGGAATTTTGTACTCTAAATCAGTTGATTCTAAAACAGTAATCTAAAACAGTAGCCTAGGACAGAAGGTTGCATGACTTCTTCTTAAAATAAGGGGGTTAATTATAGATCATATGTCTACAATAGACAAAGTGGGTGGCTGACCATAAAAGAGTAGTCTAGACAACTTGGTCACGTGACTACTTCTTAAAATAAGGGTGGTTCGACTCTAGATCATAGGTCTACAATAGACAATATTGGTCGTTGACCATAAAATAATAGTCTATGATGTAAAATATAGCAGTTGATAGTAGAAACCACAAGTCTAGAATATTAAAGAGTTATCTTCATTACAACACTACTATCTAAAAGATCAAAAATGCTACAATAATAGTTTGCGTTTTTTCTGCTGCCAGAATGCCGCAACAATACTTCTACGGGCAACCCACATCTCGGTATGCCATTGCGGTTAATTTATTGCTGCTCTTCCTCATGCGAAATGTAAAAGTTATTTTCACAGAAGCAATCTCCAATTGTTTCATTAGATCCAATTTGTTGTCAAAATATTTTTCAAGAAAAAACATGTACTATTAGGGTGGCTTTGTTGTGTAGCTAACGAGTCCATCAAGCCTTCATCTCCAGCTACGCAACTAACAATATATGTGAGCTCTTCCACTCCATCTGCATCTTTCGGACCATACGAGTTCATTTCATTGTCACTAAAATAATGCAAGTCATCACTAAATCCACTAAAGTCATCTTTTACCATTCTTTCCTCCTCTAGTTATAAAATTGGTAGGTGTGTTTGTGGTGGTGGTGATACAACTGCGAAATTTGAACCTTGATTAGACCTTTCAACAGTAACTTCACCCCCTTCTTTAAACTCATTTTCAACTACAAATATCTTCAAACAAGGCCGCATACAATCAATTGTAACATCAAGGAGGTACGATTGCAAATCATTATCATTCTTAATAAAGAAGGGGAATATTGTCCCTCTTCGATACAGAGCTAAGCATATATATAATATTCAAACTCCTCGGGGAACATGTTAGTTTTTCACGTTTAATGATGACATCAATAAATTCGTCAAATGTACAATTGTTAGGTATATGGATAGGTACTGTAACCTTTGTAAAAGAATTCCAATTCCAACTAGTTGGCCTCTCAACCTTTTCATCATAATATAGACCGCATACTAATATATAATCTCCCATAAGTCTATTGTGAGCCAGTGATCTATTCTAACAATGATCTATTGTACACTAGTGGTCGAGCACTGTGCAAGTTTTTTTTTGCAGAAACTCAAATTAACAATGATAAAGAAGATGAGATGAAAATAATTACTAGATGAAATAGGTACATAACATACCACTTGGAATTAATTACCAATCCAATGTACCACCAATTTCTTCTCTAAATACGACAATTCTGAAAAATCCCCAATTTTTTAATTTTTTCAAAGTAAATAATAAATCAAAAGAATGAAGTTTTGAGAGGAATGGGGAAGAAGCGAGACGACCTTTGTATGTTGAATGCAAGAGAAACAAAGGAATCAACTATGGAAAATGGGGATTGGGGCGGCAGATGAGGTGAGAAGGGATGAGATTTCTTTTTTATATTTAAAATTTGGTAATATTAGAATTTTATAGGATGAGGCCTAAAACTTTAGGGATAAAGACTGAACTTTCCTCCTTCACTTTGTAATCCCCCTTAAGCACTAATTAGGCATAAAATTCAATCCTACAATAATTAAAATTTGAAGATCACTTGTCCAATTCAAGTTTGAAAAGAGGTCACCTTGCCAACTACCTCAGCTAAGATTGCTGCAACTGCAAGCATGGTGTTTGAGACTGTGTAGTTTTAAGTTAATTGTTAAAGTTAATCGGTATAAGAAAGTTTAATTTTGTGTAATAACAAGGGTTTCTCTCGCATGTAATTGTCAATTTCATATCTATTAGAGTACTCGTGGGAATAAGATCGATGATCGAGTAAAATAACATATGTAGAGGCTCGAGCACAATAAAAATCATGTATAAAAAAATATTGTGTAAAAAAATCTAATATTATATTTTTCTATTATATATAAAAGGAAAGTATGGTCGATCAAGGGCAAAATTGATATTTAGCTGATTCATAAAATACTTTCCTTAATGCTCAGTCGCGTGGCTTCTCTCAAACTCTAGAATCAACTTTTATCTCTTTTGTTTTAAGGACGGAAAAGCATGGCCGCTCTTCCCAACTCTTCCCACTGCTCTGAAGTGCTTTCTGTGAGTTCTCTTCATTTCAGGTCAACTTTATTCTCAATTTTCCCTAATTTTTTTCAATTATCTTCAGAAAGACGTCTGAATGCACGACTGAAAATTATGGATGATGTATTTATTAATCTTTCTAACTCTCTCTCTCCAATTTCACGACTGATGTGTAAGCTTTTCAATTGTCATCCTCCCATAACTGCAATCTTTTCTTTTATAGTTGTAAATTTATTCTTCAAAAAAATAAAACAAAATTGTGCCCTTCTCCCGGTTAGCTTCTCCCTTGTAGCTGGTGAGTTTGTCATTATTTTTTTCTTTGTTCATTTCATTGTTCCGTATAATTTTTTATAATTTTTAATAGCTATTTGTTATTATTATTTTAGGTGGGTCATTTATGTAAAACAAGATTGTTTTATGGCAGCTCAAAGCTTTGAAAAAGATTTATTCTTCACAAGATTCTTCGTTTATGTTTAATTTTTTTAAATATATTTTTTAGTGAGAATTTGCTTTTGTAATTCTCTGTGGCTCCACTTATGTTACGCAAAATTATTTTGGCAGCTTAGAAATTGAGGAAATTCAGTTCTTGAAGAGTCAAAATTCCTTTTATATTTTATTTTATTTTATATTTTAAAGTATGAAAGTTTATGTGGAATGATTTCGTTAAAAAAGAGTATTCTGGTAGCTCAGATGGTGGGAAGATTCTGTTCTTTAAGAATAAAATGTTTATCTAGCTTGTGCTCTTAGTTGTCAGGTGCACATTGGTTACTACATGCGACCGCATACAATTTTACTATGTCTTATAGTTGTGTAACTACATGCAGTAGAATCAAGGAGTTTCTTTTCTTTAGTATTGGATGTTGTCAAATTCTAACTTTATTCCAGATGAATGAGAAAAGGAATTGTTGTTTCTGCTTTGACATTCAGACAAAACATCGAATAAATGAATGAATTCCCAAATGCCTTATGCTTGGTTGCACACACTGAATGATTATTATCTTGAATAATATATGTGTATTATCGTGGTATATTCGTAATTTTTAAGTATGTTGTTGAAAAAATTGATACGCTCTTTGCATGTTGTTATTTTGTTTAGATCTAAAGAAGTGCCGAATTCTAAAGTTTAATGCCAAGGTAGAGATAGAAGTCTTGATAATTCCTTTGCCATGGAAGAGTTTTTGAATTTATGACTTTTGAGTTTGATCTATTTTATTATCACTTGCTTTAAAAACACTTAATTACTGATTTGCAACTTTAGAAGTATTTCTGTAACTTCAGCTGATCTTAAATTAAGCTTTTTATTTCTCCAATAACACATGTCCTTCTTCATGTTTCTCCATCTAGAATTCTCTATAGCTCAGTGCTTTAACTAGTTTTCTTTCACTAATATTTTGCTAATTGTCTATATTACTAATGAGTTCTAGCAACAATTATCTACAACTAGTATTAGACCTTTGTTGCTAACATTTCTTTATCTTTCATATCAATCTTTATGGAGCTGCACTTCCTTTTATCTAATCAAAATTGGAATACAATTCTGTATTCACAATTTGGGATAAAGTTATGTGCTACTGCTGCTTACTGAACACTGTACTGATTAAAATAACTCTCATTGACTCATGCATGATGGAACACATTGGAAGAGTAAGACTAGCATCACTATTTGTAGTTATAAAACATTGTAATATGTCTTATAAGTATGCTTTTGTGTGTATGTTTTTAATAAGTGCAGGCCAAAGAAGATATCACTTAGATATTTCTGTATCTATTTTGTAAAGGACAGACTTTGGAACACATGCATCCAGACCCCATGGAGGACTGTGACACTATATTTTAAGAATTATGTCAAAGTGCTTTTAGAGACTTCAAGCGCGTAGTAAAAAAAAATGCACCTAGTTCCCAATTTTCATATGTTGCAAGACTCAAAAGAAGTTAAAAAAAATACATCTGCAAAATGTAATATCTGTAGGGAAGAACACTAATTAGCATTTTGAATCATTTCAGATAGTAAAGTTCCAAAGAGTTTTATCTTCATCAAAATTGAATTATTGCTTGAGCGTGGGTATCAGTGTAATAAAGCACTATTAGGGTATAGGTGCACCACAATTATAATTATTCTTTCACTGATCTCTAAGCATTGTCCTCAACAATTGTTCGTTGGAGTGAAAATCAGTAGGTTGTGTAAAGGAAAATCAACTAGCTCTGTATCACTAAAATCATAGTTCTACTTTCTAGCACCGAAGTCGATGTTTTAGCATGAAGGGTTTCGGAAACTTAGTTTTGTCTAGGTGTAATTTTTCTATACACTTGGCATAATCATTTTTATTTAATGGATGATATATTCATGGTCCATGATTTTTCTTTCTTTCACAAAATTATGGTTGTAAGTTTTAGTCGTTTTTCTGAAAGCACCTTTTGGTGAGGTTTTTACCGTAAATTTGATCCATGAATACATTACCAAATTAGTTCGGGGATGTAGTGTTTATCTTCATAAAATATCTACAAATCTGAAGCAAATACTTTAGCCAATTTAATTTGTCAACTTATCTATAGCATGTGTAAACTAATAGCCCTAATTTATCTTTTTCTATTTCATTGCTTTGAAGCTAATATGTTGAAAAAAACATATTTGGATCACATATTTGGGCCTGTGCTCAGCACGGATCACCCATATCTAGTTTTATTGTTAGTAGTCTTCGTAAAAATAGCACGGTACAGCCAGTTTTCGGGTTGATCAATCAAAAATAGCCAGCGTTTACCAAGCCAATGAAAAATATCTACCATTTTGCTGCTATAGAGACTGGTCCAACATAATATACTGGAGCTCGGTGCACTTATGTATGAACTCCAGCATATTATGCTGGACCGGTATACTTTGCTGGCTCCAATATAATATACTGGAGAATGGAGCACTGGTGCTCCAAACTCCAGTATATTATACTGGACCAATATACTTGCTGGAACTCCAGTATATTATATTGGAGTTCTAATGTATTTATGCTGGAACTCCATCATATTATGCTGGAGTTCCAGCATATTATCCTGGATTCTAGTATAATATGCTATTTTTTGAACGACCAGTTGTAAATCTGGCTATTTTTAAAATTTGATCTATAATTGACAATATGGGTCCAGAAGTCAGGAGACCTGAGTTAACTAGGGCGATGACTCAAATATAAAAGGCGGAAAAGGTCCAATTTTATCCCTAAACTATGGTATATGGCTCACTTTTGTCCTCCATTTGTAAATTGGGCCAAAAATATCCTCGCCGTTAGTAAAGTGGCCCAAAAATGTCCCTTAACTTAACACAATGGGCCAAAAATATCCCTCAACTTAACAGCCCTCCACACAAACCATTTTAATCCTACATGACATCCACGTGGCTACATGACAACCACATAAGCGGATAACCCTCTAAACCCGCTCCGACCCATTTTTAAATAATTTTAACTCACAAATCTAGAAATCTTGATTATTGTATGTAATTACAAATCTGGGAGCTCATTGATCTTCCTTTTCGTTTTTTTTTAAAATTTGGACAGTTTGGATAGTGTTTTATTTATAACAGTTTTTTTTTTGGCAGTGTAATATTACTGCATTTTTTATGTTGAAAAACTAGACATTTTGGACAGTGTTTTGTTAATATTGTTTTTGCACAACTGGACGGTGTAATGTTACTGCAATTTTTTTTTAAATCTGGACAATTTGGAAAGTGTTTTATTTACAATATTTTTTTTTGCAAAACTGGACAGCTTTGGACAATTAATGTTACAACATTTTTTTTTTGAAAAACTGGACAGTTTGGACAGTGTTTTATTTATAGCGATTTTTTTGTGTAATGTTAGAGCAGTTTTTTTTAAAAATCTGGACAGTTGGGAAGTGTATTATTTACAATATTTTTTTTTGCAAATCTGGACAGCTTTGGACAATTAATGTTACTGCATTTTTTTTTGAAATACTGGACAGTTTGGACATTATTTTATTTATAGCGATTTTTTTTGTGTAATGTTACAGCTGTTTTTTTTTTCTTGCAAAACTGGAAGTTTTGAACAGTGTAATGTTACAATAATTTTTTGTTTGGAAATGGGTCGGAGCGGGTTTAGAAGGTTGTCCGTTTATGTGGCTGCCATGTCACAGCCACGTGAATGCCATGTAGGATTAAAATGGCTTGTGTGGAGGGCTGTTAAGTTGATGGACATTTTTGGTCCATTGTGTTAAGTTGAGCGATATTTTTGGCCCATTTTACTAACGGCAAGAATATTTTTAGCCCAATTTACAAACGGAGGACAAACGTGAAACATATACCATAGTTTACGGATAAAATCGGACCTTTTCCGTATAAAAGGCGAAGAGTCAGAGTATAAGGAAATTTGAGATAGAAGAAACAACTACTACTAGTCTGCTACAATCTTGCAGAACGAGGATTAGCAACATGCATTATAGAAAAACTTCGATAATAATGTACTTCTACTTTTTGTACTAATGTGCTAGTTAATTACGCAACTATAACTCGTACTCACGCCCACGATTTTTAAAACACGCGTACCTATTTCATTGTTTTTGTCCCTAAAACTTTATTAGGTAATGATACTAGTAAATGCTACCTTTCTGGAATGAATGGTCAAAACTTCCAATTTCCCGATTTCAGGTTGAGCGTCGATGTATGTATGCATAATATACGACGCAATTAAGATGTGTTTTTGTAGGAATTAATTACTTGTAATGAAAATCTTAGATACGTAACATTTATTTTCCACAACTGCTTTTCATATATTATTGGGAACAAAAGTTTGAGGCATGTGAGAGTTGTGTGGTAAAGGAACGTGCAAGCATGGTGATGGTGCTTTCGGTAATGTTTGAGAGTAACAAGTAATGTGGATTCGAAACAGATAATAATTTCATCACACTAAAAAAAAGTTCATGAGTTATGAATCAAATGAATGAAATTAGTGAAAGAAATTAAATTTCATACATGTTAATCCTGTTCTGGACCGTTTCGAAAGACAGCTAAATTAGTCGTTGCCATAGTGCTAATGAACTATATATTCCTTAGTCGTATTACTGATAAAAGGCTATAGTTAACTTAACTTTACTCATATAGGTGATGATGTCCATCTCATTTGAAAAAGTATTAGGCATGTGCCTAATAAAAGTTTCTTTGGTTTGGTAGCCAACCTTGTTGACTTGTTTTGGTTAGGTAGCCAACTTTGTTGAATTAGTTTTGGTTGGTAGCCAACCTTGTTGAATTT
>MU716835.1:66006-100456 GCA_026770625.1 Nicotiana glauca | reverse complement strand
ATTGCTTAATTGCTTTAATTGAAATTACGTGAAGCATGTTGGGCCAGAACTTAACTGTTAATTGTATTTGTGTAACTCATTCTCTGAACATTTCCCCTATTTGGTTGTGTTTTTATATATGGACTACGGGTTAAATTCCCGGGAGATCCTTGCTATTGATATTATGGACTACGGGTTCAATTCCCGGGAGATCCTTGCTATTGATATTATGGACTACGGATTCGATTCCCGGGAGATCCTTTACTACTGATATTATGGACTACGGGTTCAATTCCCGAGAGATCCTTGCTATTGATATTATGGACTACGGGTTCGATTCCCAGGAGATCCTTGCTACTGATATGATGGACTACGGGTTCAATTCCCAGGAGATCCTAAATATTTAAATGAGATGAACTACGGGTTCAATTCTCGGGAGATCCAAAGGATAGTTGAGGAATACTTGTTGTGTTATTTTCCTTACTTAGCTTAATTGTCATTGATTTGTAGCTTCTATCCGGTTTTATTGTTATTTCAGATAAATTCCTGATTTACACTGCTCATTATTGTTATTATATTTTATTCTCAGTAGGGCCCTGACCTTCCTAGTCACTACTCGATCGAGGTTAGGCTTGGCACTTACTGAGTACTGCTGTGGTGTACTCATGCTACTTTTCTGCACACTTTTGTTATGCAGATCCAGGTATTTCTGATCGAGCGCGCTATCGGTGATTTCAGAGCTACACTTGGAGACTTGAGGTATGCATCTGCCGCGTCCGCAGATCCGAAGAGTCTCCTTCTACTCTCCCTTATAGTTAGTAGTTTCATTTCATGTCATCGGTTCTATAGACATTTCTGGATGTTAGAGCCATAACTTATATTCTTTTAGCCTGTGTTGCCCGTGAGTTTCCGGGTCTTGGAGGTTGTTATAGTATTTGAGTTGAAGTGTATGTGCTAGGCGGCACTCTATACATTTTCCTACGTTATTCGATATTTGTTTATTGCTTTCGTAAAAGTTGCTAAATTTCCGCAATGTGTTTGGCTTACCTAGTCGCGAAGACTGGGTGCCGTCATGACAGGTTCACGATTGGTGAACTAGGGTCGTGACACTTATGTATACTATGCACTAATTATAAGTATATTAGGTAATATTATATTGAATATAGCTTATATATAATATATATACTTACGCTATACTATGTACTAATTATAAGTGTATTAGGTAATACTATATCGAATATAGCTTATATATAAAATATATATACTTACGCTATTCTATGCACTAATTATAAGTGTATTAGGTAATATTATATCGAATGTAGATATATATATATATATATATATATATATATATATATATATATATATATTTTAAATTGAAATAAAAGTAATTTAATTTTATTTAAAAATAGCGACCAACGTTGGTCGCTATTCTGGTCAAGTGGTCAGAAGCTGGCGACCAACTTTGGTCGCTATTTTGGTCAAAATAGCCAATACTTATTTGCTACCAAAAATAGCCACCAAAGTTGGTCGCTATTTTTAAATCCAGAATCAAAATCGGGTTTGTCCTCCCAATCACTTATTTTCTTACGAAAAAATTCCCAAACTCTCTCTCAACATATTCTCCTCCCCTTCTCTATTTTCCTTACACAAATCAATCCCCCCACCCCTTGCCACCACTGTGACCGCGCACCACCATGCTGCTACCACTATCCGCTGCTACCACTATCGCTAGAGCCGCTGTCCCCCACCCCTTGCCACCACTGCTTTTTAATCCTCCTTTTAATCTACCAAGGTTAGTAATCTTTTTAATTTTTAATTTTTGCTATATAATTTTATGTAATTTTTCAGAATTTTTGTCTATTTAGTACTAGGGTTTTTGGTTTGAACTACATTAGATTTATGAACTTAAGGTAGAAATTATGATCTTTTAGTTCTTTTATTAATTTATATTGAGTTAAATTGTGAAAAGAAACAATTCATACATTAGAAATGCCTAAATAAGAGTACTTATTTTTACATTGTCCTAAATAAGAATACATTGTAAATACTTGAATTAACTAAATTAATTTGTTCTTGCTTTATTTATATAGATGGAATATCGTACTTAAATGTACAATAGGAATTATCCTAATCGGCAGGGATTGCAAGAGGATTTTGTAGAAGGGGTTGATGAATTTATTAGACATGCAATGTCACTTTCGCCATACATAAATAAAGGAGTAATTAGGTGTTCTTGTGTTAGGTGCGACTGTATGAAGTTTTGAAAATCAAAGGAAGTTAAGGTTCATCTTTATAGTAAGGGGTTTATAGCGAATTACTTTGTGTGGACTAGTCATGGAGAGACCGATGGTAGCCATGGAAAATTTCATAACATGGTTGTGGGTGAAAGTAGTAGGTCGGTGGAGAATACAAATCGTGATTCTAGAATTCATAATATTGTTGCGGATGCTTTTGGGATGCACTTAGGGAGTGAGCCCAATGAAAATATTGAACAAACTCCTAATGATGACGCAAAACATTTTTATGAAGCTTTAGAGGAAGCTAGTCGTCCACTACGTAATGGAAGTCCGCACTCTGAGTTGTCTGTTGCAGTTAGATTACTAAGTATGAAATCTGATTGGAATATTTATCAAGGATCCATGGACTATTTCATTGACCTTATGCGTGAACTAATTGACCCTGATATCAAATTACCTGGTGATTTCTACAAAGCAAAGAGATTAGTTCCTAAATTAGGACTTTCGTCAATGATAATTGATTGTTGTGAAGATGGTTGCATGTTATATTATAAAGATGATGCAGGTTTGGACAATTTTAAATTTTGCGAAAAGCCTCGTTTCAAGAGGCTTTCCAGTGGGAATATGGTCACTATCAATTCAATGCATTATTTACCTCTTATACCTAGGTTAAGTAGGTTATATACGTTGATGAGTTCTGCTCCTCATATGAGATGGCACTTTGAAAATAGAAGACCACATGGTGTTATGTGTCATCCTTTAGATGGAGAACCTTGGAAGCACTTTGATAGGACATATCCAGATTTTGCTAGTGAACCAAGGAATGTTCGATTAGGTCTGTGTGCGGATGGCTTCATGCCTTTTTTTGTATCTGCCACACCATATTCATGCTGGCCTGTCTTTCTTACACCTTATAATCTACCACCCGAGTTGTGCATGACTAGTCCATATATATTCTTAAATTGTATTATCCCCATTCCACGTAATCTGAAAAGTTTGATTGATGTATATTTGCAACCTTTGATTGATGAGCTAAAACAATTGTGGTACGATGGTGTTGAAACATATGACATATCAACCAAGTAGAATTCCATTTTGTGTGCTAATTTAATGTGGACAATTAACGATTTTCCTGCATATGGAATGTTGTCTGGGTGGATGACTGCTGGGAAGCTAGCTTGTCCTTACTGCATGGAAAATAGAAAAGCGTTCACTTTGAAATATAGCCGAAAGCAATCATGGTTTGATTGTCATCGTCAATTCTTTCCTCCTGATCATGAGTTTAGAAGGATGAAAAATGCATTCAAAAAGAATAAAATGGAATATGATTTCCCACCTTCGATACTTTCAGGTGAGGAATGTTGGGAGAGGGTCCAGAACTTCAGTAAAGTTACTGAAGCTCCACCTTATAGATTCCCCGAATAAGGTGTTACTCATAATTGGACGAAACAGAGTATATTTTGGGAGTTTCCTTATTGGAATGATAATCTTCTACGTCTCAACCTTGATGTCATGCATATTGGGAAGAACTATTTTGACAATTTGTTCAACACAGTGATGGATGTTAAAGGTAAGATAAAGGATAACCCGAAGGCTATAATGGACTTACAAGAATATTGCAGGCGGCCTGAATTATACTTGCAGACAACAAACAATGGTAAGGTGTTCAAGCCCAAAGCAAGTTACACATTCACTTTGGAGGAAAGACGGCAAATTTGTGAATGGGTAACAAAATTGAAGATGCCTGAGGGTTATGCGTCAAATTTTGGGGAAAAAGTTGATATGGAGGTAGGGAATTTGAGCCATTTGAAAAGTCATGACTGTCATGTTTTCATGGAGACCTTAGTACCTATTGCATTTTGTGGTTTGCCTGAATGAATCTGGAAACCCATCACAAAGCTTAGTTTGTTTTTCAAAGACTTGTGTAATTCTACATTAAGGGAAAAAAACCTACTCCGGATGGATCAGAACATTCGCGTAACTTCTACTAAGATGGAAAAGATATTTCCATGTGGTTTTTTTATGTGATAGAACACCTTCCAATCCACCTTGTACACGAGGCACTACTTGGAGGGCCTGTTCAATGCAGATGGATGTATCCCTTTGAGAGGTAATATTTAAATTTGATGCAATTTTCTATTTTAAACGAATGTTCTCGGCTAACCTGAAATTATGTAGGACAATTGGCAAATGTAAACAATTTGTTAAGCAGAGGAATAGGATTGAAGGATCTATATGCGAAGCTTATCTTGCGAAGGAAACTGCTCATTTTTGTTCTTATTATTTTGAGAACAATGTGCCATGTGCTAGGAATAGGCCCAACAGGCACACACTCGACCTTAGGGATGATCCATTATATCTGCCTATGTCCATATTCAATCAAACAGGCCGATGTTCTAAGGATGTTAGAAAGAGAAGTTTGAGTGATATGGAGTAAAAGTCAACTACACTTCACGTGTTGCTAAATCGTCCCGAAGTTGTACCATATCTCAAGTAAGTATTGATTTAGTAGTTATCAAAATCTAAAAATTACTGTGATTACATCTCAATGCAACTATTAAAAATATTTGATATGTCACAGCCACTTTGTGGGTCAATTTGGCCATGATGCTGTATATACGAGATTTGATACATGGTTCAAACAATTTGTAAGTTTCTCCTTAAAATATTCTAACACTATGTAGGTAAATAATGTTTGGACGTTATGGTAACTTATGAATTTTTTTAACGATTTGTAGGTAAATGATCCAAATAATGGTGTAAATCAGTTTTTGAAAGATGTATCTTGGGGACCTGGGTTTGAGGTCATAACAATGTCTAAGTACGTTGTGAATGGTTATAAGTTTCATACAGAGGATTGCTCTAAAAATAAAAATCGCAACAACAGTGGGGGTGTGGGTTCAAGGTAGTGATGGCAACCAAGATGGAGATATTGATTATTATGGTGTGCTCAAAGACATAATAGAACTAGTATATACAGATTGGCCATTTAAGAAATTGAACTCCTTAGATGCAAGTGGTTTGACCCACATCCAACAAGAGGTACAAGAGTACACAATCAATACAACATAATTGAGGTTAATCATACGAGGGAGTATGATCGCTATGATCCTTTCATAATTGCACATAATGTTAGGAAAGTATATTATGCTCATTATCCATTGCGGTGGAATAAGTCTGATTGGTGGGTTATAATAAAAACTAAGCCTGTGGGTAGGGTACAAGTCGAGAATGTGTTAGATGTTGCATATCAAAACGATATCTCCAGTGTTCACCAAATAGTGGACGAAGTTTTAGAAAATGATTTGGAACATCCTGAACACATATTGGAAGAAGTTGATATAAATGAAGTAAGAATTATAGAAAATGAGGAAGAAGAATCAACTGATGAAGCTCAAACTAGTGAGGAAGAAGAATTCTCGGACGAGGAACGATACGTCGATGAGCTTTAAAAAGTTGGTTTCTTTAATAACTCTCGTTTATATCTAGTTTCTTTATATGTTTCAATCTAACTATGTTATTATATTATGGAGATGACAGGCAAGGGTCGAGGTAACAGTGATCCTACTGGTTCTCGGGGTCGAGAAAAGTCTAAGAAACCAAAGAGGAGGGTAGAAGATACTACTCAATCCCTTCCTACCTCTTCACAGATACCTGTGCCTATGCATATGTCTGGGCCTTCACCCCAAGGCTATTCTGAGCTACCACAACATCACTAGCCCTACACCTTCGTGCACACGCCAGGTCTTTCTTCACAGGGCCATAGGACTGTACGTCCGACATACAGTCCACCTATCTCACTACCACGTGGATTACATCCATCAGCATCTTATCGATTGCATCGATCCATGTCACATCCAAATGGATCACAGCCACTAGGGTCACAGCTATCAGTGTCACATCCACTTGCGGCCTATACAACTATGTCACAGTCCCAAGGCTCGTAGCCATCTTCATCTGGGACTCTATCTATTGCAGGACTTCACCTGCGAGATAATAGCTCTGACCCCCCTACACCTTCCACACATGCCTCCGATATACATGCTTCAGACGGTGATGCTGATGATGACGAGGAGGTGTATTATGATGAATATGGCAGGATCATCATAGTCCCTGAGGGTGACGGGTAAGAGTTATTTGTTATTTTTACTTTTATTATTTTGTGCATTTTTACTAAGATATTAATGTGTTTTTATAATTAAATTGCAGGTTCATCCCTAGTAATATGACTACAAGGATAATCACCAAAGCCACCAGGAAGCTTTATGATGGTCCTTATGCGACTTGGAGTGAATTCCCATTCTCGCTTTATGATATTTTCATCTAAATATGTATTATACAATATAGCTTAGCTTATATGTATCTAATTATATTGAATTTAGCTAATACTATATCAAATTTAGCTTATATATATCGAATATAGCTTTTATATATATTCGATAAAAGCTTAGTGCGTTAATACATAATTAATCAAAAGTTAAGTGCACTGATACTTAGCTTTTATTAGCTAATGCACTAATACTTATTGCATAGTGTGTGTGTGTATATATATATATATATTATCTAATGAACTAATATACTATATTATAAGCAGTTAATGCACTTAACTTTTGAATAATTATTAGCTAATAAAAGCTAAGTATAATATATCAAATATAGCTTTTATGATATTTTCATCTAAATATGATATTTTCATATAATACTTAACTTTTGAAATACAGAGCAAGTGTGTATGGGAACACCGTTATAGCGCGGATGTGGCTGCAAATTTCCATCTAAAAGCTCGAAAGCGGGTGTCCCATTGTTTCTCCAAAGCTAGAAAGTTGAACCAGAAGCCTGGCTGGTTGCTTCAGAATTTATGGGAGGATTTGCAAAGGCAATGGCTTACCGTAGAGTTCTTACATAAGAGCGAAAAGGGAAGGAAAGCTCGGGCATATGAGAAGGGAGGATCCTTGCACACTGGAGGTGCGATCAACCTAGGGACGATAAAACGAAGAATACTACATAATTGCTTAATTTATTTTAATTTTCAAAGTATATCTATTCTGTTTATTAACTAAAATTTATGAGTTTTCAGGAAAAAAAGTTGGGGCGTCCAATAAACCAAGATGAGCTCTTCAAGGAGACTCATATTGTAAAGAAGAAGAAAGAGACGAACCAAGAAAGATGGGTCGAGGGTCGAGCCTCGACTGTACATGTAAGTTTTAACTTTTCATTAAGAATTTTAATTTACTTTTATATAAATTTTGAAATACTAATTCAATGTAATTTTTCTTATAGGGTCGCTTCACAACTGAAGTGGAGCAATTCATACGCAGTCAGCAACCTAATGAGTTGGGCGAGCCAATCCAACTATCGGACAAGGATGCTGAGAGAATGTGGACGCAGGCTACTGGCGGTCCAAAAAGGGGGAAGGTATACATGCTTCCTAATAAGAAATTCCATCGCTATAAGTGTGGAATGCAAGGAATAGCGACTTCCTCAAAAGCCGAGCAACTTGATGGGGAGAGCCTCCCCTATGGGGGAGACTGTGGCAAAGCTCACATCCGAGCTAGAAGCCGCCAAGGAGAGAGAAAAGCTTAGAGATATTCAGTACACTGGCATGCAGGAGCAGATCAAATCTCTCCTAGCTTCTAGCAGTTTTCCGATTCCCCAATCTCTTGAGTCATTGCCAGAGGCTCGCCTTCCCCGTGCTCGTTCCTCCCGTCCTCCCCGTGATCGTTCTTCCCATCCTCGACAAATACACCATTCTGGATACCGTCTTGGTGATGAAAGTTCATCAAACGGTGATGATATTGATGTACAGAACAATTCTTAAATTTTATACACTTTCAACTAGACAAATATAATCGATTTTTCAATGGTTTTGTAATAACAGTTAACTTATTAGTTTGGTTAGCTTAAAGTATAAATTTCTATTGAACTTTATACTTTGTGGTTATAATGTTATTGTTGTGTTGTTGTTGTTGTTGTTTATTGTTGTTGTTGCTTTTTATTGTTGTTGTTGTTGCTTGGTGTTGGCATAAAATGCCTATTTAAAAATTTTGGTAAGCTGGCAGGTGGTGTAGCTGCCAAAACAGGCAGTTCCTGCCAGCAATATACCAAGAAAAGCGACCAACTCTGGTCGCAATTTGGTTGCTTTTTATGTAAAAAAATAATTTTCTGAGAAATAGCGACCAAGGTTGGTCGCTACTTAACCCATATTTCAAAAAAAGCGACCAACTTTGGTCGCTATACCATTAAAAAAATAACAATTTCTGGAAATATAGTGACCAAAGTTGGTCGCATATTACTAAAAAATAATTAATTCTTGAAGTTAGTGACCAACTTTGGTCAATTATTTTAAAAAAATTAAAAAAAATTATAGTAAAGCGACCAACTTTGGTCTCTATTTTTTATATTTTAAAATATAATATTTTATTTATAGATCAAGGTTGGTCGCTATTTTATGATTATTAATAAATAAAAAAACGTAATTTACAGAAAGAGACCAACTTTGGTGGATAAAATTATAATATTAAAATATTGTAGCGACCAAAGTTGGTCGCTATACTCTTTACCCGGAAAATTTGGTCCTTTTACCAGAGACCAAAGTTTGTCGCTAATTAGCGACCAACTTTGGTCCCTAAGGTAAAGGGACCAGCTTAAGATCGACCAGGCCTGTTTGGTCGCTTTTTGGCCAATAAGCGACCAACTTTGGTCGCTAAAACCCGAATTTCTTGTAGTGTTACTCAAATTTCATGGGTTATGTTCCTTTTTTTCTACATCTTTATTTCCTTCTGTGATTTTTCCTGATTCTCCATACCTTCAAAATTTTGCAATGTCATGGCTGATTTTCCTCATCGTTTTTTCCCTTCTTCTAATTTTTTCCTATCTTCTTTTGGTCTCTATTGATGAACTTTAATTTTGTAACTCCGTGTGTGTTAAATCGAGCGATAAAATGAATTTTTAAATGTGACGCACGCTCAGTTTTGGATTTTATTTGGTTTTTCAGTTGTACGCCTTGAGACTAAAGTTCTTATGCTAGATTTTGAGAGAGGGGCCAACTAATATACTTGAACTTAAGAAAAGCTATAGTTTCGACGTGTTGGCTTAAAGTCTTTACATTGAGACTTTTCACAATGCCTAATTGAGGCATAGCTATTAAAGCCACATATCAGAACAAGGATGCTCTTTGTTCTTAAACCTTTACGCTCTTTGCTGGTTCGAGTAAAGTTTAGGAAATTCATCAAAATTCTTAATTTCAGGGGTTCTATGGTATTATTCCATCGATCCTATGTCAGTATTCTTGCCTCTTCATTGCTTTATTGCTCTCACATGATTTTTTTAATCTCTTTCTTTTTCTTTTAGTTGTTGGATTATGTTTGGATACAAGGAAACTCAAACTTGTAGATGCAATCAAACCTTGTATTTCGCTTTTGTATTTGTGGAATGAAAGGTATGAATCATTGACGCTCATTTTTTCCTGATTTTTAATGCTTCCTTATCATAGTAGCTGAATCGAAAGTGACAATGAAAATAAGAAGATAAATATGATTTAGGTCAGATTGATGTTATCACTTTCTGTATGTTTTTTTGTATTCAATTTCAATTTGCATCAGTATTTTGGCATCCGACTTATATACTTTATGTTTTTTTTTTCGACGCGTGTGCTTCGTGGTATTTAATTCAAGCCCGAGGGCACTTTAGTCATTTTAGTTACTTAGTTGATATTGGTCGCTACGGTGGCTGTTGTTTTTGCAGCTAACACATCTTCCTTCATTTCTTACTCGACCATATCTTATTCCTTCGTTTGTTTTCCTTCTCTTCAGTTTCTCAAAGGTATATTCCAAATTCATTTTGTTCTTGATGCTTTTTAAATTTGATCTGAAACTTGAGGTTAGATAGTAAGGCATGAGGAAGAAGAGTGCAAGGCAGGAAGGAGAGACTATTTAAAGCTTATCACCGGAACCAAAGGTAAACTTTCTCTCTTTCCATATCAAGTGTTTGCTTTCCTCTATATTTAGTCAGGACTATGCAACATGCTTATTTGGTTTTCTGATTGTGGAATGCATGTATATTTGTTGATTATGGTTGGAATCTTTTGGTTGATAGTTAGTTAATTTCATCTAAAACAACAGGCCAGTATATTTTAAATATCCAAATTCTAATTAATTCGATGTAGCTTCATAATTTTCAGAGAATAAAGGATGGATTCTGTACTTAGATTTGGTTGCGATTTCTAAAGATGATATCCTTAGTATTAGATTTGGGTATAGTGGCTTTTATTTATTTTCTCTCGCGTATGTTGGCTTCATAGCTGTAAGTAATGTACGGGGTCAAATTCTTCCCACTACGGTAGCAATGACCCACGACTAAGCAATAGTCGAAACGAGGGTACGACCTAAGAATGTCGGGGTAAAACGTGCCTTTAGGTCTCGTCGTCTCCTCGAAAGCACATGACCTATCTCTGCATTATTTTATTATTTCAAGGCAGTTCACCTGTTATATAAAGGAGGATCCCAATGTTGTAAAGGAATCTGATCTCTTCTAAGACAAGCTTTTTCTTTCTCTTCCTCTCTTGAATATTCAATCTATCAAAAGCAATAAGAAATATAATACATATTTCTAGGTCTCATTATATTTGATTACGATTTATCCTTGATTTATTTTGATTGTATTCACTTGCAAAGTAATTATTATCTTTCGAATCAAACAATTTGGCATCGTCTGTGAGGATTTCGGCAATCGAAATCATAGTTTGCACCTAGAATATAAAAAAAAGCAACAAACAACCATCCTTCAATACCTATTGAAATCAAAAAATGGCAGAAAATGACGTAAGAATGAAAGCAATAGCAGGCGTCACAACCAACCTCATAGGCCCTCTCAACGAGGCCGATAGAGAGAACATCTTGAGCACAACACCTGGTAGCACAAAGGAGGGAGAGATCTCACCCTCTTCATTTGAAGATCTGACGATCTTACACGGAAAGGGAGCTTCTACATCTGTAGTCAAAGAAACACCACCCCCGGTGGTCAAGAAACTACTGGAAGAGTGGCTGATGAACACCCTTGGCAGCTTGCTCGAAAAATCACCTCAAAACAACATTAAGAACCCGTCAATGATAGATCTCACTACCACCAGTGAACCCGATACTAGACAAACAAACAACACCCACACCAATGACCATACCAGCAATGGCACACTCGTAGTCATCCTTAAAAAGATGGAGGAAATGGAGAATGAAAACAAGGCACTTCGGGATCAAATAAAAGAGCATCAGAAAAGAGTAGACAAAATTCCCGGCGCTCCTAAGTTACTACCGAAGCGCGACGTGGGAAGATTCATCGAACAACCGTATAGCGAAGAGGCTGCCCCTCACCCGATCCCAAAAACCTTCAAGATTCCACCTTACTTAAGGATATATGATGGGACGACGGATCCCGAAGATCACTTGATCCACTATGTGACCGCTGTGAAGGGTAACAATCTGTCAAAGGAACAAGTACCATCCGTACTGCTGAAAAAGTTCGGAGAAACATCGACGGGGAAGGGGGGCATTAACATGGTACTCATAGCTACCAGCTAGAACAATATCGACATTCAAAGAAATGGCGGATAAGTTCGCCATCTCCCATGCAGAAGCAAAGAAAGCAGAGGCCAGGGTCAACGATATCTTCGCTGTCAGACAAACCGCTATGAGCACGTGATTTTTGCCCTAAGCAATAATTTTCAAAATTTCAAACAAAATAATTTTTTAGTATTTTATAATTTTTGTGAATTTTATGGTATTTTTGGTTAATTGTTTGCATTTTATTTGTGAATTTTTATTCATATGGAAAATACAAAAATACATTGGCATTTAGGTTTAATTTTGTATTTCAGTAGTTAAAATTTTTCACATATAAAGAAAATGACAAAAATAGTTCACTTTGGCATTTTAATTGTTTTAATTGTGAATTCGTCACGGAATCCTTTTAAATAATTTTAGGAGTTAAATAGTTTAACTTTAAATTATATTAAGTCTTTGTTTTAATTTTTTGCATTTTTATAATTAAAAAAAATATATAAAAATACAAATAAAAACAACAAATAAATAAAAAGAAGAAGAAAAGAGGGAGAATAAAGTAAATTTAAAAGGGCTGCTCATTTGGGCGGTCCAGCCTTTCCCCACCTAAACGACGTCGTCCTGGTCCACGGATCCCAGCCGTTGATTTTCATTGATCTAGCGGCTGAGAATTGATTTTTCCAGACTACTTATATGTCTGAAAGTTCTCCCCTGCCCCTTTCATTCATCTCCCTCCTCTCATCTCATCACAGACTTCACACCAAAACCCTAGCGCCGCCCTAAAATTCCCATCTCCTCCGGTGGCGGCGCCGGTTCCGTTCACCGCCAAATGAACACCCTAGTACCTCCTCACTTCCCCCTCCCCAAATTCGTAGTCTTTTTCCTTCAAATATACCTGGAATCCTTCGAATATTACATCTGAGGTTGAAGCCCCAAAACTCAAAATCGATTTTGATGGAATCCCCTGGTTTGCATGGTTTTGTCTTAAGTGATATGAACCGAAATGGGTCTTACTTGTGTGTTCCCAGTGGAACAATTATCTGATACCCATTTTGTTTCGAATTAGAGAAGATCGTTCCTGATAGACAATCATGCGTTAGGTATTTGTTCCTCCTTTCTCTTTTGTTTTGTTAGTTTTGTTTATTTTTCTTTTGTTCTTCATCTGTTCATTTTTAGAACCTCAGGACCATGTTTAATCTTTTCTTCTCCATTTGTTTCTGCTGCACCAAAATGATACGTTTGGGTCTGTTATTAATCGTCAGCTGGGTCTTGATTTATCTATTGCACTTGTTCCCTAGAATCAGTGATTTTTTATTTGGGGATAGTTCCATAGCCTGAATTATGCTTCAAAATCAGTGTGTTGACCCCTATTAGTTTAGTAGGTTAATTGAATCAAATTGCTTTAAGTTTTGTTGTTTTGCATTTATGTTGGTTGTGATTATATGTGAGTCTAGGGTCCAAGTTTCATGTCCAGAACCCTGGTTTGGGGGTTGGGTTCCGATTGAGTTCAGCCCAGGGTCATTTTGACCCATATCCATCTAGACTGATTTGGAACCAGCCTTGGACTCGTTGAGCCGTTTGTGACCCAATTCAAGATGCTCATTTGTTTTGAGCCTAAGTCTGATTGGTTTAGAGAAAATAACAAGGGTGCTAAGGGTAGTATAGGTAATCATACATGAGGAATCTTTAGTAACTGTTTTTAGAACACTCTAAAATAGGGTTCAATTGGCAATCTCATGAAATATAGAGTGATAACTTGGGAAAGAAGTCAGTAAATGAGGGACTAAGGAATAAATCTGAAATAAAAAGAGGGGGAAAAAGTGTCAGGGAGTCTAGAAGCTTCCCCCTAAATTTTCCTACAAAAGGCAACCCCTTTTGCCTTCACAAACAAGTTTGGAACCCAAAATTACCCCCCAAAAATCATCCTGCAAATCTGAACTTCAAAGTTTGAATTTCAAATCAAAGAAGCTAAGAAATTCTGATCTGATAGCTCCAGCCTTTTCTTAGATCTAGATCCTGTCCAAAAACAATAAAAAACTCTCAAAAAATCCAAAAATAGTTGCATTGATTCATCCTGTAGCTTCCTAGTTCAATTTTGAATAAATTTGATGTCAAATGAGTTTGTTTGTTGATCAATTGTCTGATGTTGAGTTTCTGAGTTCAGTCCTGGGCTGTTTTAAAACTTTTTCTGTGGTTTGAGAGTAATTTTGGTGCTACTGTTGAAATACAATTGCTGTTGACTCTCTAATCTATGCTGATCTCCTCTTCTTCTTCTCACATTTCCTATATCCAGGTACATACTTTGAGATTGTCTGATGTGGCTTCATCTGTTGGAAAACTGAAATAAAATTGAGGCTTATGCTCTGCTGTGGGAGTGCAATTTAAGTGATTCTGTTATGTTTTGGATAATGTAATTAAACTAGGACTGTTTTAAGTTTCAAATCCCATGACTGTTACCTCATGTATTCGCTTAGGAAGTAGCTCAGTAGTGAATCAACATTTCTGTCTCATGTTTGTATAAATTGTTTTGAATTGCTGGAATTGAATCGGTTTAGTATATGTTAATCTGAAATTGTAGGTTAATCATGATTACATTTGGTTCTGTTTGAAGTTCGTGTATAATATTTACCAGTGTTGCATAAGTCTCAGTATGATATAGTCATTGTGTTTGTGTGTATTAAAATAATTTCTAGCAATTAATTAACTCCTGAAGTTTAAAATGGCACAAGTGGACAATAATCAGCATTGTGTGAGTACTAATTGTAAGCTCGTCTAAGTTTGAGATCCCATAGGAGCGGAATTACAATTGATCCTGCAGACTTAGCTTGTTCATGTTCAACTACAACTATGGATAACAGAAATTCACTCGTGTGGAATAGATCAGTTAAATTGAAGTGCATGTGATTTTAATAATTGAGTATTTAGCCCAAAGGCGTTAGCCAGGCCTAAAATTGGAAAGGCAATGGGCTTGTGGATTTAACGAGAGCCCAAGCAGACCAGTCTTGTGAATGAAACCTGGGCCTGCATTTGAGCATAAGTGGAGTCCATTTACGGATATGCTTAAAGTGTGCTATTTTGCCTATTCATGAGACTGAATTTAGACAATTTTAAAATTGAATCTTGGGGTCTTGGGTTTCTCAAGTAATTAGGCTTTGATAAAGACAAAATAAATAGAAAATCGTAGTCGTTTAGGATTGGCATTTAAATAAAAACGAGATGAGCCTCGCCAAATAAAAATACAAATTGCGGGGCCCTCATTCAATGCTTATAAAAAAATACTTAGAAACTCGGGAGGACCGTTGAATTTCAAGGTCTTCCCCAAAGATAATAAGCGCGTTGTTGCTTTAGGCGCGTATTTTAATAATATTACCTTCCTAAATATGGGTGCACATTTATGTGACCTAAATCTAAATCTCAACGAAGTCGAAATGTGTCAAAAGTCATGGGTGCACTGGTGCGACGTGGTTCAAGATACATTTTTACGACGTTGCAATTCTTAATAAAAATAAAAGCAATTTACTAATAAAAGGCATAAGTAAGAACATGTTTTGAAATCAGAAAAAATCAAATACAAAAGTTGAGCGACCGTGCTAGAACCACGGAATCTGGGAATGCCTAACACCTTCTCCCGGGTTAACAGAATTCCTTACTCGGATTTCTGGTTCGCATACTGTTAACAGAGTCATAATTCCTCTGTTCGGGATTCAACCGGTGACTTGGGACACCATTAATCTCCCAAGTGGCGACTCTGAATCTTAATAATAAATTCCGTTCCGATTGTCCTTTAATTGGAAAAACTTCTTTACGCCCTTGCGGGTGTAGGTAAAAAGGAGGTGTGACAGCTCTGGCGACTCTGCTGGGGAAACAAACCCAAAACATTTTGTTCAGGGTTCAGAATTCGAGCTTAGATAAATTGTTATATTTGGTTATATCTGATTTTCCTACATGTTTCATGCTTAATGTGCTAAATGTTTACCACTTTGATATTATCTGAACTGTACATAAACTGTGCCAAAACCCTTCTGGTTGAGACTCCCTATTCTGTTAGTGTCAATACCTTGAAATAAGAAAGAGGCCAGACAAGTTACTAAGCCGGATGGCCTTTTGGTTCCCGGTACGTAGCCCCCTTCTCGACTCGAGTTGTCCGCTCGGGTACACAGTCTAGAACACATACCCAGGTTTTGAAACTAGAATAACTTGACTTCATGCCGGATCCCTAGTAGGAGCGCTTATTTGCATCACGTGCATATGACTTAGGGTACTCAACACAGGGGTTGGGTCCGTCTAGGACAGGTAACAGGATATGAAAAAAATGAAAAATGGAAATGTTTTGTTTTTAATAGTTTGTTTTACTAAAAGCAAAGAAAAATAAAAAAAATCTTTATTTTTAGAAATTGTTCGCAGAAAAAGAAAAAAAAGAGTCTTTATTTTAGTTTGGGAAAATAGGTTGTTTTATTGTTTGATGAAAATGAAAAAGAGAAAAAAAAAAGAGTTGTTATTTTATCTTGTTTTCAAAAATAGAAAAGGAAAATAGTTTGTCTTGCCATGAAAAATGAAAATGAAAAGAGAGTATTGGTTTTGAAAGAAGTTTTGTTATTTGCTTTTGAAATGTCAAAAAAAAAAGAGTCTTGTTTAAAATAGTTCGTTAATTTGCCCGAACTACGCTGGTTTGATTCTCACTGGATGTGAGATACGTAGGCAACCCTCATCGGGTTCAACCCCCCCCTTTTGCAAAAAATACCAAAATTTTAATTTTTATCCAATAAATCGGGTGACACCATTCTTGTTGAAAAATAAGCCGAATGTCCCCAAAAAGGCGCCGGAAGGCTATTTTTACAAGAACAGCCACCCTGAATCATTTTAAAACGGTTTGCGGACACAACCTTAAAATCTCCCTTTCGGTAGTGCTGAAAGGTCATATCTGTAAAACCGAGTCTTCGTTTTCGTAAAGAAAAAGAAAAACCAAACTTTGCAAAAATAGCCACTTTGTTTTTTTTAAATAAAAAAAGTCATTACATGGCCAGTTTTCTTTAAATGGTCACAATTGACATTGAAACCTTCTCGGTCTTGCAGAGGCTTGTGGCGATGACGAGTGATGCCCCGCGGGCCCCAGGATGTAAAGTTTTGATGTACTCTTGATCTAGTTTTTTTTGTCATAGAGTCTGTATTTTGTTTTTGAAGTTTTCCTTCAAGAAAAACAATTAAAAAAAAAACAAAAACAAGAACTACGCTCGGTCTGATTCATGCGGGGTCATGATACGTAGGCAATCCACGTAGGATTCGACCATAAACAAAAGAAAAAAAAAGAAAAAGAGGAAAAACCACAAAAAGGCAAAAAGAAAAGAAAATAGCGGAAAAACAAGAAAAAAAAGGAAAGAAAAATCAAGAAAGGCAGGAAAAAAAGGGGAAAAAAAAAAAAAAAAAAAGAAAAACAATGAAAGAGACCGATCAAAAGCTGTTACCAATGTGTTAAATGCACTAACGCTAACATGGCGGCTTCGTTTTGTCATTCCAGAAAGGTGGTTGGTTTGTGGTTTTAAAACGGCAATTCCTCGTTGCAAGACAAGGACAAAAGGATGGCGAACGACAACAGAACATAGTTGATTAATATCGGTACCCGGCCTTAGTTGATTGATAATGGATTGAGTAAGGAGGTGCGGATGTTAAGACGACACATGGCAGATATGTATCAAGTCTGGATGACTGGGAAGGCACCACCCCCACCACCACCAATGTTTCTTGTCATATCCACTACCCCTAACAATGAATACGGGAAGAGCCCTCAGGATGATCTTCACACCAGAAATGAAAAGATCACAGAAAAAGTAGGGCGAGATGAAATAGCCATAAAGCCGAAAGAACAATCCTTAAAAAAATGCCAGGAATGAGAGGCCATGGTAACACGGCTTGCAAAGAACTGTCTGCGTCTCCTGACGTTCGCCTGCCCGCAGGATTCAAAGTGCCAAATTTTAACTTGTACAATGGGTGTGGAGATCCGGTAGCCCACTTGAGGGTCTATTGCAATGAAATGAAAAGTGTTGGGAATAAAGATGATCTGTTAACGACATACTTCAGTAAGAGCTTGACTGGGGCAGCTTTAGAATGGCATAATCATCATGATGTTGGCAAATGGCCTACATTGGGTGATATGGCTCAAGATTTTGTTCAACATTTTCAGTACAATAAAGACATTACCCCAAATTGCTCCTCCCTATCTCAGACGGAAAAGAAACCCAAGGAGAGTTTTAAGGATTTTTGGCTCAAGTGGAACGAACAGGTTGCTCGGGATGGTCCTGCCATTAACAGAAAAGGTGTTGCTAAGCCCCATCCACAACAAGGTCTGGTAATCGTTCTTGCCAAACCTGTTCAACCTCAACACCAACCCCAAACCTATCCCCTAAACAACACCCGATCTTTTGTCCGACCATCAAGTCATTGCCTCCGTCGACGACAGGTTCCGGTGGTCGTTCTTGCTAAACGCTTCCAACCACAATATCGACCCCGTGAACGTCCCCAAACTCCATATAAACCACCCCATCCACCAAACAATATCCGGCCATTTGTCCCACCACCAGGTCACTCCCTGAAGCAGGCACCAGCAACCCAAAACTCGTGTGCCTTCACAACACTTTCAAGCATCCAACAATCCTAGAAAACTGAGGCATGGAGGGAAACAAAGGCAAAAGGATAATTTCACGCCCATCGACGAATCCTACACAAGCTTGTTTGAAAAGTTAAAATATTTTGGCCTGATTAGGCCGCTCCTTGGATATACTCCAGACCCAAATGCAAAAGGCTTTGATCCTACTGTTCGATGCATGTACCACTCTAATGTCCAGGGGCATAGCATTGAAGACTGTCGTTATTTGAAAAGTGAAATAGAAAGAATGATTCAAGAAGGGATAATTGTGGTCAATGACAATGGCAAAGGGCATGCGATTTATCTTGGGAACTTGTTGATTAAAGTCAATAGTGGTCTTGGCAATATTGATGTGAAACTCAGTGGCTAAGATGCCGGGCGTGGTAATTGGGAAGACGCTCCATCTCTCGGTCACC
The DNA here is from genome assembly GCA_026770625.1 of Nicotiana glauca. Taxonomy (NCBI): domain Eukaryota; kingdom Viridiplantae; phylum Streptophyta; class Magnoliopsida; order Solanales; family Solanaceae; genus Nicotiana; species Nicotiana glauca. Next base: position 81,630 of record MU716835.1, on the reverse strand, counting down.
CAGAGTGGAGCTTTGGTGGTTTATTTTGGCCTCATTTCTGATCGTCCGGGTTATTTCAGGGTTGTAATCCGGATATTGTCTTGGGAGTCAAACCCTTCTACCTTTCCACTTTGTTTTGTTTAGTAATAATAGCTTGTTTAGCACCGTCTAGGTTTGTAATTCTAGTCTAGTCTACTTGTTTGGTTATTTCAACTATTTCACCATCAGTCTAATGCAATTCTCTGTTTCCTGCCATTTCTAGTCATTTCTTCTAGTCATTTTACAATTCTTTTCACACTGATTTTAGTGACATAACATGCACACATAATTCTCAGCCTGGTTTTTTAAAAGTCAGTTTAGCAATGAAACAATGTTGAAGATGTATGGGCAATCGAAATAGATAAGAACATATTGGAGCACTTTGAAGCCTGAATCAAGTGAAACTGGGGGCAAATAGAACATAAAGAAATACTGTGGAAATGCATCATGCCTCATCGGTTTAAAGACAAAGGCAAGAATGCCCCAAGTCTAAATAGACCGTTCATGGTACCGAGTTTATTGCCCAATGGTGCTAGGAATCGGCAAATACAGAAGGCAAATATGTGAATCAATCAAAAGGTGTTTAACTGTGTAGTTTGTACTTGGTATATTTTGAAGATTGGAATGACGAAGGCATTTTGTTCTGCTATCCAAACACTTTATCCTTCGTTATTTCTTTGATCCTTATTATATTTTCTTTTGTATCCCTCTTTCGGAATCAACAAATAAAACTCAAGAATCGAGCGGGGAAATTAAGCGGAGAAACAAGAGAAAAATAGCGGAAAAGAAAAGAAAAGAAAAAAAAGAAAAAAAAAGAAAAGAAAGAAAAGAAAAGAAAAAAAAGAGAGAAAAAGAAAAGGGGAAAAGAAAAAATGAAAAGAAAGAAAAGAAAAGTGGAAGAAGGAAAGATCGCAACAACAAATGTAGTTTCCTTAACTACGTTTGACTTGATCCCGAAAGGGTACGTAGGCAGCCTCTTTGAGGTTCAGTCATGACAAAATAAAAGTCCAAAGGTTCCCAGGAAGGAAACTGGGGCAGAAGTTGTGGTTGTAGCAAGAAATATGATTCCAAAGTTGTAGTTTTGAACCCACGTTAAAATATTTTGAGCCTTTATACCCTTCTTTCTAAATCCCATCCAAAAGCCTGCATTACGGTCCAAAGAAAGACCTTCCGATCAGTCTTCAAGAGATGCCAAGTCAAGTGACTAAAGTTGAATCATACCAGGGGCAACACTTATCAAGGAAATAAAGAATGAGAGAGTCTGGTTGATGAAATCCTTCGCGGATACCACAAGGCGATGAAAGTGAGAGAAATAAAAAATGAGAGAGTCTTATTAGTGAAAACCTTCATGGGCACCATAAGGCGACATTGAGTTGAGAGAAAAACCAAAATGAGAAAGGCTTGATAGTGAAAACCCTTCGGGCACTACAAGTCGAATAAGGATTGTGAATCAGATGGGATAAGCAGAGCATTGAAGCCCATTTCCACAGCAAAAGGTATGACAAGAGATGGCATCAGATTTGCTTGACAGAATAGGCCGCAGGTGCATGTCATGGTCATTAGAGTTAGTATCCACATCCGATAGGTTTCTATTTTTCAATTTTCTTGTTAGAAATCATCTCTTTCCATTGTCCTCTACTCTGTTCCTTTTATCTTGTTTACTTCCTCTTCCTGAGTCTGTCAGGTCGGCACAAGTGAGAAATGACTTAAAATTTGCCACCAGCTTTACAATTGAACAAAACGGGATCTTGCCAGCACATCAATTGTCGTAAGTCAAGAAAGAGCAACATGCGCACTGAAGTTGGTAACAATTAATATGCTTTGGGGGTTCATGTGAGACACAAAGGTTGGTAAATGTCAATTCAGGAGCAATGCAACAAATAGAAGGTATGGGGTTCGAACGGAGAAGAGGTATATTATGAAAAGGAAGTGGTCAATCAAGGAACGATTAAGGTCTTCAAATGGAAATCAGTTATCATGAAAAATGAAGGAGCAACAGACCCCAAGGTCAGGGCCGATGGTTTAGATCAAGAAAAAGTAACATGCACACTGAAGATAGTAACAATCAACATGCTTTAGGGACCATGTGAAACACAAAACAAAGGTTTGGCAAATGTCGATATGAGCGGTGCAACAGACAGAGGGTATTGGGTTTGGACAAAAAGAGGTATTTTCTGGGAAGTGGTTAGTCCAATAAACAAGCAGGGACTTCAAATGGAAATCAGTTATCATGACAAGTGAAGGAGCAACAGACCTCAAGACTAGACCAGGGGTTAATGCAAGAAGGAACAACATACATCTTTAGTGGGGGGCAATTGATGTGCTTTGGGATTTGTGTGAAATACAAGGGTTTGATACGCCTCAATTCAGGAACAATGCAACAAATGAAGGGTGTTAGGTGAACGGATCAAAGTTATTATCAGTGAAACACGACAGGTTTGGTACATACCAATTCATGAACAATGCAACAAAAATGGAGGATGTTTGGTGAACGGATCAGGGGTATTTTCTGTGTTAAGGGTAACAAAGAAAGTGGTTAGTCAACGAACGAGCAAGGTCGTCAAATGGAAATCAAAATGAAGGAACAACAGACCTCAAGGCCAAGGCCAGCGGTTAGGGCAAGAAAGAATAGCATATACACGGAATGGGGGCAATGGACGTGCTTTGGGATTCATGTAAGACAAAAGGTTGGGGAGGCGCCAGTTCATGCAATGTAACAAATAGAAGACATTGGGTCCGAACGGAGAAAAGTTATTTTATGTGGTGGGGATGACAGAGAAAGGGGTTAGTCCATAAACAAGCAAGGTCTTCGAGTGGAAATCAATCATCATGGGAAGCAAAGGAGCAATCACCCTCAAAGTTCAAGGCCACAAACCAACCACCACATTTTAAACTGACAAGCTTTTCTTTGATTGAAACAGGGGTAGAAGTTTTGGAGAAATCCTCCGTAAGGAAATGCAGGACCCAAACAGGTATGACTGGAAATTCTCAGGACCCTCCTGGAAAATGGGACTTAGTTTAAATTTTAAAACAATCATGAGTAGCATAATTTAGCATAAATGTACCACAAGGAATATAAGTTGGTTTCAAAGCTTGCATGTTTGAAGTAGGATCCAATTAGGAGTTTTCAGGACCGTCCTGGATAATGGGATGTAGTTTTAAAGTTTGTTTAGATAACAAGATGTGGTGGAAGTCGTACTTGCAATAGATATACCTTAGGTTAAAAACTGTTTTTAATTAGAAGTTGTCAGGACTCTCCTGGATAATGGGGAGTAGTTAAGACCTCTTAGATAACAAATGTAGTTGGAGTAATACCTTTAGACGATATAACTTAGGTTCGTAAATGTTAGGAGTTGTCAGGACCTCCCTAAATAATAGGACTTAGCTTTCAAATTCTTATAATAGTTGGTAGAATAATTCAGTTTAATACTCACCTATGTGCCTAGCCACCAAACCGGGGAAGTAAAATTTTCTTTGTTTGTCTATTTTTGTTGCAGTCAGGAGCCCACCTGGAGAACAAGGGAATACTTTTCAAGTTCAGCAAGCAGGAGCCCACCTGGAGAACAAGGGAATATTTTTCAAATTCAGCAAGCAGGAGCCCACCTGGAGAACAAGGGAATACATTTCAAAGTTTCAGCAGTCAGGCGCCCACCTGGAGAATAAGGGAAGTATAATTCAAATTTTAGCTTTCAAATTTTTTTTAATATTTGATAACATGTTGTACCCAGCCACCAAACTAGGGCAGAAAAATTTTCTTTGTTTGTCTATTTTGTTGCAAGCAGGAGCCCACCTAGAGAATAAGGGAATATTTTTCAAATGCAGCAATCAGGAGCCCACCTGGAGAACAAGGGAATACATTTCGAGTGCAGCAGCCAGGCACCCACCTGGAGAACAAGGGAAGTATAATGCAAATTTCAACCTTCAAGTTTTAATATTTAGTAATATAATGCGCCCAGTTATCAAACTGGGGCAGAAAATTTTCTTTGTCTTGTATGTTTGTTGCAAGCAGGAGCCCACTTGGAGAACAAGGGAATATCTTTCAAAATTCAGCAAGCAGGAGCCCGCCTGGAGAACAAGGGAATATCTTTCAAAATTCAGCAAGCAGGAGCCCACCTGGAGAACAAGGGAATATCTTCCAAATTCAGCAAGCAGGACCTGGAGAACAAGGGAATACATTTCAAAGTTTCAGCAGTCAGGCGCCCACCTGGAAAACAAGGGAAGTACAATTCAAATTTTAGCTTTTACTTTTAATATTTGATAACATGATGTGCCCAGTCACCAAACTGGGGCAGAAAATTTTCTTTGTTTGTCTATTTTTTTTTCAATTAGGAGCCCACCTGGAGAACAAGGGAATACTTTTCAAGCATTGCCGTCAGGAGCCCACCTGAAGAACAAGGGAATACCTTTTCAAGCATCGCCGTCAGGAGCCAACCTGGAGAACAAGGGAATACTTCTCAAGCGTCAGTAACCAGGAGCCCGCCTGAAGAATGAAGGCATGAATTTCAAATTGCAGCAGTCAAGCATCATCAAAAGGAATGGAAAAACATCGCCAAGGCAACAACAAGAATCCCATCGGAAGAATACAAGATACAAGTGCAAGGCAACACAAGAGCAAGTTTTAGATAAGATCTTTTGTGACTTATAGATCATAGCTTAGGCTAGCTTCTTTGTTTTACCACGGTGTAATAAGGAGGTCAGCAAGAAGTAGCAGCAGCAACAACAATAAAATTACAGCACTTGGTAGTCCCAGCTACCAGACATTCCTGAACTACACTGACCTGATTCCTGTTTAGCCCGGGATATGTAGGCAGCCTCTGAAGCAGGGTGCGGTCAACTCTTTCAAAAATGCTTCACACGGAATATGCAAATGGGCAAAAATCGCTCATTTCTGCTTACTTGTCTTTGCACGAAAACTCTTCGTATTTTCGCGCAAAGAGGGGCAGCTGTGAGCACGTGATTTTTGCCCTAAGCAATAATTTCCAAAATTTCAAACAAAATAATTTTTTAGTATTTTATAATTTTTGTGAATTTTGTGGTATTTTTGGTTAATTGTTTGCATTTTATTTGTGCATTTTTATTCATATGAAAAATACAAAAATACATTGGCATTTAGGCTTAATTTCGTATTTCAGTAGTTAAAATTTTTCACATATAAAGAAAATGACAAAAATAGTTCACTTTGGCATTTTAATTGTTTTAATTGTGAATTCATCACGGAATAGTTTTAAATAATTTTAGGAGTTAAATAGTTTAACTTTGAATTATATTAGGTCTTTGTTTTAATTTTTTGTATTTTTATAATTAAAAAAATATAAAAAAGACAAAATAAAAACAACAAATAAATAAAAAAAAAGAAGAAAAGAGAGCAAATAAAGTAAATTTAAAAGGGCTGCTCATTTGGGCTTCACACTCCCAACCCAAGAAAATTAATTCATCACCCCAACAAGCCCAACCCAATTCCTTTTTACTCGGTCCAGCCTTTCCCCACCTAAACGACGTCGTCCTAGTCCACGGATCCCAGCTGTTGATTTTCATTGATCTAGCGGCTTGGAATCAATTTTTCCAGACCACTTATATGTCTGAAAGTTCTCCCCTACCCCTCTCATTCATCTCCCTCCTCTCGTCTCATCAGAGACTTCACACCAAAACCCTAGATCCACCCTAAAATTCCCATCTCCTCCGGTGGCGGTGCCGATTCCGTCCACCGCCAAATGAACACCCTCGTACCTCCTCACTTCCCCCTCCCCAAATCCGTAGTCCTTTTCCTTCAAATATACCCGGAATCCTTCGAATATTACATCTGAGGTTGAAGCCCCAAAACTCAAAATCGATTTTGATGGAATCCCCTGGTTCGCATGGTTTTGTCTTAAGTGATATGAACCGAAATGGCTCTTACTTGTGTGTTCCCGGTGGAACAATCATCTAATACCCATTTTGTTTTGAATCAGAGAAGATCGTTCCTGATAGACAATCATGCGTTAGGTATTTGTTCCTCCTTTCTCTTTTGTTTTGTTAGTTTTGTTTATTTTCCTTTTGTTCTTCATTTGTTCATTTTTAGAACCTCAGGACCATGTTTAATCTTTTCTTCTCCATTTGTTTCTGCTGCACAAAAATGATACGTTTGGGTCTGTTATTAATCGTCAGCTGGGTCTTGATTTATCTATTGCATTTGTTCCCTAGAATCAGTGATTTCTTATTTGGGGATAGTTCCATAGCCTGAATTATGCTTCAAAATCAGTGTGTTGACCCCTATTAGTTTAGTAGGTTAATTGAATCAAATTTCTTTAAGTTTTGTTGTTTTACATTTACGTTGGTTGTAATTATATGTGAGTCTAGGGTTCAAGTTTCATGTCCAGAACCCTGGTTTAGGGGTTGGGTTTCATTGAGTTCAGCCCAGGGTCATTTTGACCCATATCCGTCTAGACTGATTTGGATCCAGCCTTGGACTCGTTGAGTCGTTTGTGACCCAATTCAAGATGCTCATTTGTTTTGAGCCTAAGTCTGATTGGTTTAGAGTAAATAACAAGGGTGCTAAGGGTAGTATAGGTAATCATACATGAGGAATCTTTAGTAACTATTTTTAAAACACTCTAGAATAGGGTTCAATTGGTAATTTCATGAAATATAGTGTGATAACTTGGGAAATAAATCAGTAAATGAGGGACTAGGGAATAAATCTGAAATAAAAAGAGGGGGAAAAAGTGTGAGGGGGTCTAGAAGCTTCCCCCTGAATTTTCCTATAAAAGGCAACCCCTTTTGCCTTCACAAACAAGTTTGGAACCCAAAATTTCCCCCCAAAAATCATCCTGCAAATCTGAACTTCAAAGTTTGAATTTCATATCAAAGGAGCTAAGAAATTCTGATCTGATAGCTCCAGCCTTTTCTTAGATCTAGATCCTGTCCAAAAACAATAAAAAAAAAAAACTCTCAAAAAATCCAAAAATAGTTGCATTGATTCATCCTGTAGCTTCCTAGTTCAATTTTGAATAAATTTGATGTCAAATGAGTTTGTTTGTTGATCAATTGACTGTTGTTGAGTTTTTGAGTTCAGTCCTGGGCTGTTTTAAAACTGATTCTATGGTTTGAGAGTAATTTTGGTGCTACTGTTGAAATACAATTGTTGTTGACTCTCTGATCTATGCTAATCTCCTATTCTTCTTCTCACATTTCCTATATCCAGGTACATACTTTGAGATTGTCTGGTGTGTCTTCATCTGTTGGAAAACTAAAATAAAATTGAGGCTTATGCTCTGCTGTGGGAGTGCAATTTAAGAGATTCTGTTATGTTTTGGATAATGTAATTAAACTAGGACTGTTTTAAATTTCGAATCCCATAACTGTTACCTCATGTATTCGCTTAGGAAGTAGCTCAGTAGTGAATCAACATTTCTATCTCATGTTTGTATAAATTGTTTTGAATTGCTAGAATTGAATCTGTTTAGTATATGCTAATCTGAAATTGTAGGTTAATCATGATTACATTTGGTTCTGTTTGAAGTTCGTGTATAATATTTACCAGTGTTGCATAAGTTGGAGTATGATATATCCATTGTGTTTGTGTGTATTAAAATAATTGCTAGCAATTAATTAACTCCTGAAGTTTAAAATGGCACAAGTGGACAATAATCAGCATTGCGTGAGTACTAATTGTAAGCTCGTCTAAGTTTGAGATCCCATAGGCACGAAATTATAATTGATCCTGCAGACTTAGCTTGTTCGTGTTCAACTACAACTATGGATAACAAAAATTCACTCGTGTGGAATAGATCAGTTAAATTGAAGTACATGTGATTTTAATAATTGAGTATTTAGCCCAAAGGCGTTAGCCAGGCCTAAAATTGGAAAGGCAATGGGCTTGTGGATTTAACGAGAGTCCAAGCAGACCAGTCTTGTGAATGAAACCTCGGCCTGCATTTGAGCATAAGTGGAGTCCATTTACGAATATTCTTAAAGTGTGCTCTTTTGCCTATTCATGTGACTGAATTTAGACAATTTTAAAATTGAATCTTGGGGTCTTGGGTTTCTCAAGTAATTAGGCTTTGATAAAGACAAAATAAATAGAAAATCGTAGTCGCTTAGGATTGGACTTTAAATAAAAACGATATGAGCCTCGCCAAATAAAAATACAAATTGCGGGGCCCTCATTCAATGCTTATAAAAAATACTTAGAAACTCGGGAGGACCGTTTAGCGAATTTCAAGGTCTTCCCCAAAGATAATAAGCGCGTTGTTGCTTTAGGCGCGTATTTTAATAATATTACCTTCCTAAATATGGGTGAACATTTATGTGACCCAAATCTAAATCTCAACGAAGTCGAAATGTGTCAAAAGTCATGGGTGCACTAGTGCGACGTGGTTCAAGATACATTTTTACGACGTTGCAATTCTTAATAAAAATAAAAGCGATTTACTAATAAAAGGCATAAGTAAGAACATGTTTTGAAATCAGATAAAATCAAATAAAACAGTTGAGCGACCGTGCTAGAACCACGGAATCCGGGAATGCCTAACACCTTCTCCCAGGTTAACAAAATTCCTTACTCGGATTTTCGGTTCGCCTACTGTTAACAGAGTCATAACTTCCTCTGTTTGGGATTCAACCGGTGAGTTGGGACACCATTAATCTCCCAAGTGGCGACTTTGAATCTTAATAATAAATCCCGTTCTGATTGTCCTTTAATTGGAAAAACTCATTTACGCCCTTGTGGGTGTAGGTAAAAAGGAGGTGTGACAACCACTGGTGAGGGACTCAGGGACTTCTTGGCCAGATTCAATAAAGTAAGGATGAGCCTACCAAATGTATCAGAAGGCATGGCGGTCGCATCTTTCCAAAACAGGCTGAGCAGAGATGGTTCGAGGGCAACCAAAAAGCTGCTGAGCTGACTCATGAATTATCCTCCCACGGCATAGAGGAGATCCATAACGTCTACTGTGCCGAGGTACGAGCAGATGAGGATGACCTCAACGGACCAACCCAGCTGCTAATGATGATACAGTCAGAAGTAAGGAGGGATCGACGCAGTAATGGGCGGTGGGAACAGCCCTCGCGCTTCAACAAAGAAAGGCATCAACCTTACATCAGATCCTCGCATCCACCACTGCCAAGACACAGAAGCACTGCAGCGACATGTTGCCCCACTCTGTAATGAAAGAGGTATTGCCCCTTTATTATTTGACCATAACTTTTGCGTGTCTCCCTCAGAAATAGTGTACGCACTGGAGAAGCTGGGCACCATGGTCCAATGGCTGCAAAAAATGAAATCAGACCCCACCACGATGAAGTCGAACGTCCTGTGCGAGTTCCACCAAGAACGAGGACACAAAACCGAAGATTGCATAGGACTACAATAGGAGGTAGTCAGAATGCTGAACCAAGGATACTTGAGGGAAGGTCTCAGCGATAAGGGAAAGACCAACTTTGCACTAAGGGGGTGATAACTATGAGCTGTACATGTTTTATACCCCTTCTTACCTGAGCTTTGTACATAAATTGCTCTAGATTAATCCTTAATTGCTTACAAGTTGCGCTTGATTGAAGGTTTGAGTGACTAGATGATAAATATCACAAATCGGCTAAAAAAGGAGCGAAATCTTCCAAGCATCAAAAGATGATTGAAAGTGGGAAATAGGTGACCTGCGCGGACTGCACTGTTTTGATGTGCGGCTGCGCAGGAAAGTACATGTGAGGGTCTGGCGCGGTCCGCACTGCTTTGCCACGTGGCCGAGCAGGAAAGTTCAGAGAACCATCAAAAGTGAAGAAGATCCACGCGGACCGCATCCATTTCCACGCGGTCCGCACTGATGAGTGATAAGAGGCTCAGCAATTCAAGGCAAAGTCCCACGCTGCCGCACACCAAAGCAGTACGTTCTGCATGCGTAAAAGTTCAAAGAGTCAACAATGGGACAAATTCTACTGTGCGGCCGCACACCCTTTCCACGCGGTCTGCATGATTCAACCTATGCGGCCGCGTGGCATTTCTATGCGGTCCACATCCCCAAGTCTAGAAGCACAGATCTGAAGACCATTTGCCCTACGCGGCCGTATGTCATTTCTATGCTGTCCGCGCCAGACCCTCAGGGGTATTTTTGTCCGGTTTTTCCTGTGTAGTATAAATAGAACATTTTACTTTTTTAGGTCAAGTTTTTGCAATCTGTTTTAGCAGCTGAGCACGAGACACTTCGTATTAGCCTACTTTAGGCAATTTTCTCTTGTAATTAATGCGGATTCAAGTAGATTAAGCTTGTAGTTAATGATTATGTTAATTTCTTCTAGTATTTCTTGTATTTCTACTTCTTCCATGTCTAGCTAAACCCATTAGCTAGGGTTGTGGCTCAACCCTAGTGTGGGTAATTAATGGGTATTTTTGCTCAATGCTTGGATGATGTTGGGTGTTTGGTATTTGGGCTGATTGTATGTTTTCACTTAGATTTGGTGTTTGCAAACACTAAGTCTAGCTTAGTGAGTCTTGACTCTTCTTGAGAAAGAGAGTCTATGACCTCACAATTAACCCTACAAGGATTTGGGATGGACCTATGAGAATGGTAGTCCCAAGTAACGGGTTAAACCTTGAGAGAGTAATTACCCCACTTGAACCTTAAAGTTGCTTGGGCAAATTAGCCTACCCAATTGGTCTCGAGAGAGTCAATTGGGCAAAATCATTCTCTCTACCGAGAGGTGTGAGAGTGAGTGCTAAAGTGCAACGATTATCCATATTCCCCTTAATTATCATCCTTGTATTAAAATTCTATACCCGTTAATTAGTCACCTAGGTGAGTGTTACGACCCTAGTGCTTTTCTCTTATTGCATACAACTAGCATCATTACTTAGCATAATTTAGTTTACAACTGTAGTTGATAAATTTAGTTGTTAAACAAAAGAAAAACCAAAAATGATAGAAGATCAAATAGAAGCTAAAACGCACTTCTAGGCTTAGCAAATACTCAACTCCAATTTGAAGCTCTCTGTGGAAAAATCGACCCCGATACCACTATTGGGTTTTAAGTAGTCGCGCCCACTCTTTCTTAGGATTGAGTTTGCACCGATCACTTTTTGGCGCCGTTGCCGGGGAGCTTACGGTGTTGACTATTTGTGTAGCTAGTTTTGTGTTTTGCTTCTCTTTCCTTCTTTTTACTAACATTATTTGTGTCAAACCAACAGGTATACATGACTTTAAACGGGAATGTCCCTCTTGACAATGTGGTCGCGGGGGAGGAGGTTGATAATGTTGAACAAGAGGAACACCAGGTACCACAAATACCACGGAGAGGTAGAAATGCTAATGCAAATCCTAATGATGCAATTCCAGACCCTCCTCCGCCTCCACCAAGAGTTGCTCCAAGGGTCCTTCCTAACCAAGGTTATGCAAGTGCCATAGTTCCTCCCCGAATCCGGGCGGGGAATTTTCAAATCACCAATGTTATGTTGACACTTCTCGAACAAAGAGGGTATTTTACGGGCGCCTCCGATCAAAATGCATACAAGCACTTGAAGGGGTTCGTAGATACTTGTTGGGGAAGTAAACAAACCAATGTGTCCGAAGATGCTTTGAGATTGAGGCTTTTCCCGTTCTCTCTTCGGGGTAAAGCGCTCGATTGGTTGGAGAGATTACCGAATCATTCAATCACTACATGGGATGAATTGGCGGACAAGTTCATTGCCAAGTTCTTTTCTCCAAGTCATATGGCGGCGCTCCGTGATGAGATTTTGACCTTCAAGCAAGAACCAACGGAGCCTTTGCATGAAATATGGGAGAGGTTTAGAACTATGGTCAAGGAGTGCCCAAATAATGATATGAATGATGTGATGATTCAACAAACGTTCTATAGAGGCATCAACACAACAAACCAATGCATTGTGAACCAATTGGCGGGTGGAAATTTTATGAAGCTCCCGTACAATGAAGCATGTGAAGTGTTAGATGAAATGGCCGATACTTCTTCGGCATGGCAAAGTCGGGCGAATGTTCCTCAAGGTGATCCTAATGTTATACATTTGCATAAAGAGTTGCATGACCACGGTCAAGCCATTGCCGAACTTACAACAATAATGAACCAATTAGCAAAGGCGCAATTGCAACAAGTTCAAAACCCGCGCCAAGTCAATGCTATGGAAGGAGTAAATATGATGAAAAGAAGGCAAAGAGGGCAACAACAACAAGGGAATTGTGAAAATTATGATGATGGTAGTGGTTATTCAAATGAGTGCTATGATGAGCAAAATGAGGATTGTCAATATGTCAACAACTACCAAGGAAATAGAGGAAACCAAGGTAACCAACAATGGCGATCTCAAGGGAATTGGAATAATCAACAAGGAGGTGGAAATTGGAATGGGAATAACCAAAACAACAATTGGGGGAATCAAGGTAACAATAGTGGAAATTGGAGTGGAAACAACAACAACAATTGGAACAACAACAATGGTCAAGGGGGGTGGAACAACAATGGTAGTCAAGGTAATTGGGGGCAAGGCTTTCAAAGACCCCCAATGTTTCAACAACCAAACAACCCGCCACCGTATCAATCTCAAGGGTCGAGTTCTTCGGGCAATGAATTTGGGAGAATAGAGGTTATGTTTGAACAAATGATGAAGAAGACTCAAGACTCGGATGCGCAATTGGCTTCACATAACACTTCCATCCGCAACTTGGAAGTGCAACTTGGACAAATTTCACAATCTTTAAATACTCGCCCAAAGGGTGCGCTACCTAGTGACACGGTAGTAAATCCTAAGGGTGGGCACAACAACCATGTGATGGCGGTGACCACACGGAGTGGACGAGGCGGTGATGTGCATGCCTCAAGAGAGAATCAAGCCATGGTGGAGGAAGATGAGTTGCCTAATGATTATATGCCTACGGGGGTTGATGATGTTGTGGAACCAAGTGCAAGAAATGAAGTGAGAATTGACATTCAAGAGGTTGAGGAAGAGACTCAAGAGAACGTGAACCCGTCTAGGGAACATGTTATAGATATACCCGAGCCGGAAGTGCCCAAAGCCAAGGCACCTTTGCCTAGGCCTCCTCCGCCCTACCCTCAACGTTTGGCCAAACAAAAGAGTGATAACCAATTTAAGAAATTCATTGAGATGATGAAGAGTTTGACTATCAATGTTCCTTTGGTGGAGGCACTCGAGCAAATGCCAGGGTATGCGAAATTCATGAAAGATTTGGTCACAAAGAAGAGATCAATGGAGTGTGAGACAATCAAAATGACCCATCAAGTGAGCGCAATTGTACACTCCATGGCTCCTAAGCTTGAGGACCCCGGTGCATTCACTATACCATGCACTATTGGAAGCGCCGACTTTGCAAAAGCCCTTTGTGACTTGGGGGCAAGCATCAACTTAATGCCATATTCAGTGTTCAAAACATTGGGAATTGGGCAACCTCGCCCGACTTCAATGAGGCTCCAAATGGCGGATAGGTCTATGAAGCGGCCTTTGGGTATCATCGACGATGTTCTTGTTCGAGTTGATAAGTTCATCTTGCCGGCCGACTTCATAATTCTTGATTGTGAGGTGGAATTTGAAGTCCCAATTATTCTTGGAAGGCCTTTCCTAGCAACAGGGAAGGCTTTGGTTGATGTCGAGGCGGGAGAATTGACCTTCCAAGTTGGTGATGAAAAGGTAGTGTTCCATGTGTGCAAATCTATGAGGCAACCAAATAGTACCGAAGTTTGCTCCTTTGTTGACATTGTCATGGCGGTGATAGTGGATGACACAAGAACAATGATCAATGTTGAAGATCCACTTAAAGCGGTGCTTTTAAACATGGAGGCTAATGATGATGCCGGGAGAATTGAATGTGTAAATGCTTTGTATGGTATGGGCTCATACTCTTATGAGCCAAGGAAGTTATCATTGGACCTTGAAAATCGCAAGACCCCTCCAACAAAGCCATCTATTGAGGAACCGCCGGTGTTGGAGTCGAAACCATTTCCTCCTCACCTCAGGTATGAATACTTGGGTCCTAATTTCACTTTGCCTGTTATTCTTTCATCTTGCCTAACTAAATTGTAGGTGGACGCCACTTTGGCGGTTTTACAAAAGTGCAAGCAAGCGATAGGATGGACGTTGGCGGATATTCGGGGTATAAGACCCTCCTTTTGCATGCATAAGGTCATTTTGGAGGAAGATGCAAGGTCGTCGCTTGAGCACCAAAGAAGACTAAATGAGGCTATGCAAGAGGTAGTTAAGAAGGAGATTATCAAGTGGTTGGATGCCGGTGTGGTCTACCCAATATCGGATAGTTCATGGACCTCCCCGGTCCAATGTGTTCTAAAGAAGGGGGGGTATCACGGTTGTCACAAATGCAAATAATGAATTGATTCCAACCCGCACGGTCACGGGTTGGAGGGTGGCCGGGCTTATTATTGCTTCCTTGATGGCTACTCGGGGTATAACCAAATTCTCATTGTCCTGGAGGATCAGGAAAAGACAACATTTACTTGTCCATATGGCACATTCGCCTTCTCAAGGATGCCTTTTGGACATTGTAATGCTCCAGCGACCTTCCAAAGATGTATGATGGTAATCTTCACCGACATGGTGAAGGACATTCTGGAGGTTTTCATGGACGATTTTAGTGTGGTGGGGGACTCATTTGAAGAATGCTTAGCGAACTTGGACAAAGNTTGTCTTGGGGCACAAAATTTCAAAGAATGGTATTGAAGTTGACAAAGCAAAGATAGAGGTTATCTCAAGGCTTCCTTCCCCAACTTCTGTCAAGGGGGTGAGAAGTTTCTTAGGCCACGTCGGGTTCTACCGGCGCTTCATCAAGGATTTTTCAAAAGTTGTGAACCCGTTGTGCAAACTATTGGAAAAGGATGTGAAGTTCGTGTTTGATGAGAGGTGCATGGAGTCCTTTAAATTGTTGAAACATAAGTTGACTACCACTCCCATTATCACCACACCTAATTGGGGTTTGCCTTTTGAGTTGATGTGTGATGCGAGTGATGTAGCGGTTGGTGCGGTGCTTGGCCAAAGAATTAACAAAATGTTCCATCTAGTGTACTATGCAAGAAAGACGATAAATGAGGCTAAAAAGAACTATACAGTCACTGAGAAGGAGTTGCTAGCTATTGTGTTCGCCATGGAAAAGTTCCGACTATACCTTATGAGGGCCAAGGTGATTGTCCATACCGATCATGTCGCCCTTAGGTATTTGATGACAAAGAAAGACTCGAAGGCGAGGTTGATGAGATGGGTATTACTCTTGAAAGAATTTGATCTAGAGATTGTGGATAGAAAAGGAAGTGAAAATCAAGTCACGGATCACTTGTCCCAGCTAGAGGAAGAAGGAAGACCGAGGAATGGTGTTGAGATTAATGATGCTTTTTCGGATGAACAACTCCTTGCGGTTTCTATGCATGATAAGCCATGGTTTGCCGATGTGGCCAATTATATTGTGACAGGTATAGTCCCGTATAAGCTCTCTTCTAACCAGAGAAAGAAGCTTAAGCGGGATAGTTTGGATTATTATTGGGACGAGCCCTACTTGTTCAAAATTTGCACCGATGGTGTAATTCGTCGTTGTGTCCCGGAAGAAGAACAATTGAGCATATTGGAAGCTTGCCACTCTTCTCCTTATGGTGGTCATCATGGGG
>MU716835.1:1832-64751 GCA_026770625.1 Nicotiana glauca | reverse complement strand
ATGTTGCGGCCAACCTCCGAGTGGAGCAATTGAATGAACTTGATGAGTATAGATTCCATGCTTACTCCAGCTCGTCCTTGTATAAGGACAAGATGAAGTACCTCCATGATAAGTATGCTTGGGGTAAAGAATTCAAAGTGGGTGACATGGTTCTTCTTTTCAAATCTCGGCTACGGTTATTTCCGGGGAAGCTCAAATCCAAATGGAGTGGTCCTTTTGAAGTGATCTTTGTAACTCCTTTCGGTGCCCTTGATCTTAAAAACAAAAATGGTGAAGTATTCTGGGTTAATGGGCATCGCGTCAAACATTACTTGGGGAAGGTTGATGACAGCCACGTGGTGGCGCTGATTCATTTGAAATGAATATGATGGTAACATGTGCCGTGCCGCGACGTTAAATCAGGCGCTTCATAGGAGGCAACCCATGTCTTTTGAATTTCTTTGTTTTTCTGTTGTAGAGTAGGATTTTTGAGCTAATGGTTTGTGAAGTGTTGCAGGGATAATGTTGAATCAGTGCAGGGCAAATGAAAAATGAACAGTCTCTGAATAGTGCCTACGCGGCCGCACCCCAAAATAGTACGGTCCGCGTGGGCTTGAGCTACTGAAGGAGTTAAACTCAAAAGACCCAGTGCGGCCGCATGACATTTTTGTGCGGTCCACGCTGGAAGAAAAAAACTTGACATCTCTCTGAAGTTTTCCACGCGGCCGCGCACCAAAGCAGTGTAGTCCGCGTGGAAACTGTCGAAATAGATAAGTCTCTGAAGTTTCCCATGCGGCCGCGCACCAAAGCAGTGCGGTCCGTGTGGGCTATGCTCATGATCTGACGATGAAAATCCTACGGGTCCGCGTGACATTTATGTGCGGCCGCATAGGTAGGTAAGAACTGGGTCCCACGGTTTTCTATAAATAGGAGCCTTGGGCCTCCTTTAAACCTTTTCGCAAATATTCATCTGAGCTCATATTTCTACTGTTCTCCCACATCAATTGTGCACATATTTTCATTCTCATTAATCCCTGGTAACATCTCATCTTCATTTCAATTCGTAGTTTAATTTGTGTTTATTTTACTTGATTTCTACTAGAATAACTTCTTAATTTCTTTCTTGTTCGTCTTAGTTAACTGTTAGAATAGGTTTTTGTGAACTTTTGTTGAACTTGGGCATATATTCTTTTTAAAACAACTGAGTAGGGACACCTAGGACCCATAATGTTAAAAATTGGACTAAAAAGAACAAAAAAAAGGGGGGGACCTACCCAGTTACGTTTGCCCTACGCGGCTGCACAACATTTGTGTGCGGTCCGCGTGCCTTTGATTGGTATTGAACAACCTCTCTGCGCAGTCCGCGTGACCATTTCTGTGCGGGCCGCGTGAGAGGAGTTCAAAGAAGTGGTATTTTGAGAGTTTCACCTGAGCGGACCGCGTACCATTTTAGTGCGGTCCGTGATGAACCAACAAGGCCGCGATCCAAAGCAGTGTGGTCCGCATAGCTCATGTTCAGAGAGTTGAATAATTGGAGTTTTGTACTGCGCGGACCGTGTGCATTCTTGTGCGGTCTGTGCCCCTCAGTCTGTGTCACTGTGTCTGTAATTTTTTTTTTCTGTCAATTGAACTTGCTAATTTGCCTCATGTGCTTCTACTAACTAAGTTAGTCATGTATTCTTACAGGCAATGGTTAAAAGACGTGGAGGTGCACAACCACAATGTGGGGGCAAGGAGAAGCAAACCGGAAGGGGTGGTTCTTCCCGAGGGTGGACGATCAGAAGGGTTGTGAAACTCACTGCCAAGGACAAGGATACGATAAAGAAGAATAGAAAGATAATTTGGGAGGCCGACAGGGCTGCCTCTCAGTCAACAGGTAGTAAGTACGCACCCTCCCCGAGTGTGACTTTAGAGTCCATCCCCACACACATGTCCGTGGAGATTCCAGCACCAGAATCATCTTCCCCTGAGCAGGCAAATGTGGCCATCTCCAAGAGGCCAGTGAATGTGGTAGTCTCGAACTCGTCTGATGAGTCCGGAGATGAAAAAGAACCTAACGAGCAATATTCCACCTCTCCCGTAATTTCATCATCAAAGGAGAGTAAGGGTGGTGAGCCAAGGATTGGGGGTCTAGATAGAACCAGGAAACCAGAGGCATGGGAAGATAGATTTGTAAGTGAAGTCGCCTTCCACCTATTCACGGAGTGGTGGCCCAAGAGGAAGCTGATTACTGAGAGGTTGTTCATTGATGCTGATTTAGTTCCTCATAACCGTCACGTACAAGCACAATTCCTTACGAGAGAGGGTTGGGGCTTCTTCAAAGAATGTGTGGAAATGGAAAATGAGCACATGGTGAAGGAGTTTTACAGCAATGTCCACCACGTAGTTCGGGGCTCCACAGCTACAAGAGTGAGGGACAAGATTGTGCTATTTGATGGGAAGACACTTAATGACTTCTTGGGATTTGCGGAAGAGGACGAGTCTCAATACTTGGAGAAACTGGCTGTGAAAGAAGAAGTTCGCCCATGGTTAGCCGGGATTTTAGCAGCTCCAGGTACAGTCCCTGTGTGGCTGAAAGCACAGGAGAAGATATTCAGGAACACCCTCAACTTTCAAGCCAAAGGGTGGTTGATATTCGTGTGCAATCGGCTTGACCCGTCCACACATGATCACTCCATCCCCATTGATCGTGCTATCTTGGTTGCTTCCATTATGGCCGGATTTCCATAGAATGTGGGTAACATCATGCATAGGGTGATTTCTACTGTGGGTAATGAGACAAAGAAAAACTATCCTTTCCCTAACACACTCTCCCTATACTTCAAAGAATGGAAAGTGAAGAAGAAGAAATATGATGTTATGGTACCTCCGGTAAGCCCGTATTCATGGTATGATCAGAAGGGTCCTGACAATCCAAAGAATGCCAAGAAGAGTCAGGCCTCCACTTCTTCCGCAGCTGGCCAGTCTGAAGAGCCAGCTACAACTGAGCAGCTTACTGAGCCCATTACATTGCCCATAGGACCTTCCACAGCACCCCCTTCTGCCACAGCTGATCCGGTGATCCCGGTATCAAAGACTCACCGGTTCACTGCCAACCAGCTCACACACTCACTAGCCAGTTTGAACAACTGGATGTCGGCTGCGACATCCAAGTTGTCCACTTTGACCACTGCTGTACAAGCACAGGGAGCATTAGTCACTGTTGAGATCCCTGCTTCTATTGAGGATACTTTGAAGAAAATCCTGGCCAACCAGGAGCAAATGATGGCAAAGCAGGAATCCTTGACCAAGGCAGTCGATGAGCACAACAAAGCACTTAAAGACTTGGCCAAGGAGCACAGAAAGCTGAGAAAGACAAAGGCCTTGAAGGGGTCGGTGGCGACATTGAAAGTGCAGGTAGACAAGCTATTGGTGGATCAGCTGCCACTTGACTTGCTGTTTAGGGAGCCAGACGTAGAGCCAACATTTGGGCAGCCACGGGAGGAGGAGCACAGGCCGAAGACGAAGAGAAAACTCCCTAGTACTGAGGGAGTTGTGATAGCAGTCGCTCCAGAGCATGAGGGTCCCTCCAGTGCCTCTTCAGTTGATGAGCCAGACCAGGAGCAGGCACCTATCCCAGTAGCACATCAGCAGTAGGCTGGGGACCAGTCTGAGGTCCTTGCCAGTACAGAGGACACGGGAGCCACTGACCAGCACAGGGCAGCTGATGAGGCTTGAGGGGCCATTCTATATCCTTTGCCTATTTTTGATGTTGTATCTGGTAGTTAGCATTGGGGACAATGCTAGCTCTTATTCGTGGGGGTGTGGCCCTACTTTTTGATTGACTGGATGATTGTATATATTCTTTACTTTCAGTACATTCATAGATATAGATGATTTGTATATAAATTTTCATTCTGAACTCCCTTAGTTGTATATTCTACTCCCCTTGTGTGCATATTCATTTGGTTGTCATTTGAGCTTTCTTTCTATTTTTTTTATTTTCGTTAAAATTTATCATTTTAGTTGCAAAGTTAGGCTCGTCGCCTCTTTTTGGTTTTGCTTTGGTGTTGCAATAAGCCCTTGGTTTTCTTAATGCCACGGTTCTTTCCAAGGGTAGAGTGTTGTGTGAACCGGGTGGCTCTTCCCAATGATAGATAGCGTGACAACTTTCTTAAGGGTTGAGTCAGTTTTTGATTTTCAAGTTTTTTGTAGTTAAGGGTACCTCAGGCAAAGCTTCACTTCGGCCTAGCACATTTGCCTTTGATCTTATGGTCAAAGACATTAAGTTGTGTTTAGGATGGTGAAAGTCATGGCCTTGAGACTCTTGTGTTGACCAAACAATCATCATATGGTCATGCTGAGCCATTGTGCGCTTGAATCGTATCCATGGTCGTTGTGGGCCCTCGACTCCGTCTTTGGCAATCCTTGAGTGTATGTGTGGCGAGAATTCGATTTGTGAGCCCAAGTACCGAGCCAATGGTCTAGAACTTGCCCCGAATGTTTGTTGAGGCGAAATCATAGGTGGAACTTGACTTGAGAAGTGATTGTAGGCTCTCCTTGATCCAAAAATGCTATCTTGATCCATTTCATGACCTACCAATGTAATGATCCCTAGTTCACCCTTTTGAGCCTTAAACCTTGTTCTTTCATAAACCAAGTTACAAGCCTATACCCGTTCTCAATTAGACCTTCTCTTGGCACCCAAATCTTCCCTTGAGTAGTGGCGAATGTCTAAGTTTAGGGGGAGAGACAAGAAAGGAAACAATGTGGTACAAGGTACAAAAGCAAAAAGAAAAGGAAGGCAATGAAAAAGAGAGAAAGATAAAAAGTAATTCAAAAAGAGAACAAGAATCAAAAGTGGAATCAAAGGACAACAAAAAAGTGAAAAGGGTTGAAAAAGTAGACAAAAGAAAAAAAAAGGTTTGAATTGCAAAAGAAAGAGTGACAATGTATCTCTCTAACCCCTTGAAAGAGGTGAATTACCCATTGGAGTCAAGAAAGTGTGCCAAAATGAATTAGAGGAAGCACTTAAGGGAAGACTGAACCCATGTGAACGAAAGAATATCCTACCTTTACCCAAAAGCCTTCACAATGACTCCTCAAAAGCCCTATATGATCTTGAGTTGAGGGAAGCCTACATTAGTGGATACTTACATGAAGGGCAAGCATATGGTACTTAGTGGCGGACTTAGGGTCTCTTCTTTGTGAGAGATGAGCGAGAAATCCTTCCACCTCAATTTGTGTGCAAATACTCTAAAAGGTGATGCTCACTTAGGGAGAGTCGAGGATGTGTGAGTTTGGGTTCCACAATGACCAAAGTACTTGAGAAATGTTCCTTGATGAGATGTGTCAACTCTCGAGGCTCTTGTGTCACACTTGATCCACAATTTTTCAAAGTTTTAAATGTGTTAATGATGCATTCGCTTTGAGGGCAATTGTTAGTCCCAATTGATGCTTGTTGAGGTTACCTTAGGACAAACAGGAATTACTTGGATGTTTTCCATTGAGGGGTAGGTCTCATTTTAATTGCTTGAGGACAAGCAAAGGTTTAAGTTTGGGGGAGTTAATAACTATGAACTGTACATGTTTTAGACCCCTTCTTACCTAAGCTTTGTGCATAAATTGCTCTAGATTAGTCCTGAATTGCTTACAAGTTGCGCTTGATTACAGGTTTGAGCGACTAGATGATAAATATCACAAATCGGCTAAAAAGGGAGTGAAATCTGCCAAGCGTCAAAATATGATTGAAAGTGGGAAATAGGTTACCTGTGCGGACCGCACTATTTTGATGTGCGGCCGTGCAGGAAAGTTCTGAAAGCTGCCAAATTCAAGACTGACTTGCGCGGTCCGCACTGCTTTGCCACGCGGCCTCACAGGAAAGTTCAGAGAACCATCAAAAGTGAAGAAGATCCACGCGGACCGCATCTATTTCCACGCGGTCTGCACTGATGAGTGGTCAGAGGCTCAGCAATTCAAGGCAAAGTCCCACACGGCCGCACACCAAAGCAGTGTGGTCCGCGTGGGTAAAATTCTGAGAGTCAACAATGGGACAAATTCTACTGTGTGGCCGCGCACCTTTTCCACGTGGTCCGCATGACTCAACCTATGCGGCCGCGTGGCATTTCTATGCGGTCCGCATCCCCAAGTCCAGAAGCACAGATCTAAAGACCATTTGCCCTACGCGGCCGCATGTCATTTCTATGCTGTCCGTGCCAAACCCTCAGGGGTATTTTTCTCCGGTTTTTCCTGTGTAGTATAAATAGAACATTTTACCTTTTTAGGTCAAGTTTTTGCAATCTGTTTTAGCAGTTGAGCATGAGACACTTCGTATTAGCCTACTTTAGGCAATTTTCTCTTGTAATTAACGTGGATTCAAGTAGATTAAGCTTGTAGTTAATGATTATGTTAATTTCTTCTATTTTTACTTCTTCCATGTCTAGCTAAACCCATTAGCTAGGGTTGTGCCTCAACCCTAGTGTTGGAAATTAATGGGTGTTTTGCTTAATGCTTGGATGATGTTGGGTGTTTGGTATTTGGGCTGATTGTATGTTTTCATTTAGATTTGGTGGTTTCAAACACTAAGTCTAGCTTAATGGGTCTTGACTCTTCTTGAGAAAGAGAGTCTATGACCTCACAATTAACCCAACAAGGATTTGGAATGGAACCATGAGAATGGTAGTCCCAAGTAACGGGTTAAACCTTGAGAGAGTAATTACCCCACTTGAACCTTAAAGTTGCTTGGGCAAATTAGCCTACCCAATTGATCACGAGAGAGTCAATTGGGCAAAATCACTCTCTCTACCGAGAGGTGTGAGAGTGAGTGCTAAAATGCAACGGTTATCTATATTCCCCTTAATTATCATCCTTGTATTAAAATTCTATACCCGTTAATTAGTCACCTAGGTGAGTGCTATGACCCTAGTGTTTTTCTCTTATTGCATACAACTAGCATCATTACTTAGCATAATTTAGTTTACAACTGTAGTTGATAAATTTAGTTGTTAAACAAAAGAAAAACCAAAAATGATAGAAGATCAAATAGAAGCTAAAACGCATTTCTAGGCTTAGCAAATACTCAACTCCAATTTGAAGCTCTCTGTGGAAAAATCGACCCCTATACCACTATTGGGTAAAAGTAATTAGCGCCCACTCTTTATTAGCATTGAGTTTGCACCGATCAGGGGGGAACAACCTCAAGGGCCGCCAAAGCCACCTTCGCCCACATGCACCATCAACATGATCATCGGAGGAGGCGACGATTTAGCAATCAACCACGTAAAGTTCACCACCTCGCACAAACTAAAACGAACGATCGCCCATGAACGGTATGACGACTTTGAAGAGAGTATCACCTTCGATAAGTCTGATGCCGACGGTTTGTCTTTTCCTCATTATGATGCTTTGGTCATAACTTTACGTATTGCTGACACTGATGCTAAGAGAATCATGGTTGATGACGGAAGTGGTGCCTGTATTATCCATCCAAGATTCCCTGCGCAAATAAGGCTCGAAGATAGGATAATACCACGTTGCATAACACTGACAGGTTTTAACAATGCAGTGGAATGAACCTCCGGGGAGGTATCATTGCCGATTTTTAGCAGGAGGAGTGATAACTGTGATTTTTACATGTTTTATACACATTCTGTAAGGTCCCGTAAATAATTTTTGGTCTCAAAACTTAGTAACCCGTGGTGTCGACTACGAATATGTGTTAGGAATGTGTAGAATTCTTCCAAAAAATAGTCATTTATGCGTGCCAGAATGCAGTCGCAGATCAGCTATGCGGACCGCATTCCTGCCGCATAGTGGATTAGAGAGTTGGTCTAAGTTGATGCTGAAAATGCGGTCTATTATGCGACCGCATAATCGATATGCGGACCGCATTCCTGCCGCATAGTGAATCAGAGAGTTGGTCTAAATTGATGTTGAAAATGCGGTCCATTATGCGACCGCATAATCAATATGCGGACCGCATTTCCACCGCATACCCAGGAAGAGATGTCCAGTGATTTAGGGTCAGTTCTGTGGTCCGATATGCGGACCGCATTCCAATTCTGCGATCAAATAGTGCGACCACAGATCTTACCCGTACTTCCATTTTCTAAAATTTAAAACCCGACCCCCTTCTAATATAACAACCCAACCCCTCATTTTTTATATATTTTCTGAACAAAACAAGAGAGAGAGGGAGGGGGTTCTTGAGAGAAGGCTTATTTTCTTAAAAAATGTGTTCCTCAAATTATCTGGTCTGGGAAATCTTAAAGCAAGTGTCTTCATCTCCATTTCTACAGGTACAATCCCTACCCCATTTTCTTTGACTTCAGATTTATTGAGAGGGGGATGGTCTCATGCATTAGTTCTTGATAATAGGGGTTGAAACACTCATGCATGTTTATTAAAACCTAAAATCTAGTAAGAGTAGGGGTTGCTCAAGGATTATGATATAAACATTTTGTACCATCCAGGGAAGGCAAATGTGGTGGCCGACGCTCTCAGTCGGAAGTCTATTGGCCCCTCCAGAATTCTCAGGCACAGACCCAGAGGCCGATCCGCATGATTTCCTTGATGAGATGTATAAGACCCTTCGAGTAATGAAGGCTACAGAGATAGAGGGGGTAGAGTTGGCTTCATATAGGTTGAGGGGAGCAGTGCGTTCGTGGTTTGAGATATGGGAGGATTCCCGTGAGGAGGGAAGACCCCCGGCTAGATGGGATGAGTTTGTAGATGCCTTTATGGACCACTTCTTGCCCGCCGAGACAATGGAAGCCCGTACCACTGAATTCGAGGTTCTCAAACAGGGCAGTATGAGTGATTGGGAGTACCACATGGAGTTTGTGAGGTTGTCCAAGTATGCTCCTCAGTTAGTGTCGACCATGGATACTCGAGTTTGATGCTTCATTCAGGGACTTAGTCCTTCGGTGATGATTGAGGCTGCTGCAGCGCCCTTGCACTCAAATATGAATTATGGAAAGATTGTGGGATTCGCTCAGGCCACAGAGGCTAGGAAGTTGAAAATTCAGGCAGAAAGGGAGAGTAGCAGCAGGGCCCGGTCAATGGGTCACTCAGGGAGACCAGTTCCGGAGAGAGGGTCATCAGGGACATCCCGGTCATATGCTCAGTCCTCAGCGAGTGCACCGCCATCCGTGCACAGTTATCAGCAGAGCAGTCACTCGAGACCAGGTTCAAATAGTAGGAGGTCCCGCCAGTCCGGTCGTTTAGGAGTGAGGTCTCAACAGCAGGGTGGAACTACATGCCCAAAGTATGGGAGATTTCATACAGAGACTTGCTATTTGGATATCCCGGTATGTTATAGGTGCGGGGTGAGAGGTCACATCCAGCGGGATTGCCGTGCGCCCAGTCAGGGTATGGGTAGGGGATCTGCCCAGTCATCCGGTTCTTAAGTTGCTACATCATCAGTGCGTCCTCCAGCTCCAGCACGGTGCGGTGCAGCTAGGGGTGGAGCTCGTGGTAGGGATGGACTTAGCCGGTTCTATGCTTTGACTGGTCGCCAGAGTGCTGAGGCTTCTCCAGATGTTGTTACAGGTATCTTTCCTGTTCAGGCCATTGAGTGTTATGCTCTTATTGATCCGGGGTCCTCTTTGTCTTATGTCACCCCATTCATTGCTTCAAGTTTTGGGACAGAACCCGAACAGCTTCATTAGCCGTTCTCTGTATTGACTCCGGTTGGTGATTCTATTACAGCCTCACGAGTTTATAGGAATTGTGTTGTTACGGTGAGTGGTCGTGTTACCACGGCTGATCTTATTGATCTTGGAATGGTAGACTTTGATGTAATCATGGGGATGAACTGGCTTTATTCATGCCTTGCCAAACTTGACTGCTGGACGAGAGTCATGAGACTCGAGTTCCCTAACGAGTCGGTTATTGAGTGGAAAGGAAATGGTGTGGTGCCGAAGGGTAGGTTTATTTCTCACCTTAAGGCTTCGAAGATGATTAAGAAGGGGTGTATCTATCATTTGGTCCGGGTGGCGGACACCACTTCAGAAGTGTCTATCCCCGAGTCCGTACCAGTGGTGAATGAGTTTCTTGAAGTGTTTCCGGATGAGCTTCCTGGGGTTCCGCAAGATAGGGAGATTGATCTCGGGATTGATGTATTGCCAGATACTCAGCCAATATCCATTCCACCATACAGAATGGTGCCAGCAGAGTTAAGAGAATTAAAGGAGCAGCTGAAGGATTTATTAGGGAAGGGGTTCATACAACCGAGTGTGTCGCCGTGGGGTGCTCCGGTTCTTTTTGTCAGAAAGAAGGATGGGTCGCTTCGGATGTGCATTGATTATCGGCAGCTTAACAAAGTCACCATTAAGAATAAATATCCTTTGCCTTGGATAGATGATTTGTTCGACCAATTGCAAGGTGCAAAGTTCTTCTCCAAAGTTGATCTGCGGTCCGGGTATCACCAATTAAAGATCAGAGAGTAGGACATTCCTAAGACCGCCTTCAGAACCCACTATGGTCACTTTGAATTCTTGGTCATGTCTTTTGGGCTAACCAATGCCCCGGCAGCTTTCATGGACCTTATGAATCGGGTTTTCAAGCCATTTCTAGATTCCTTTGTGATTGTTTTCATTGACGACATCCTCGTTTATTCGCGAAGCAGGGAGGATCATGCTTATCACCTCAGAGCAGTATTGCAGACTCTTCGTCAACACCAATTGTGTGCGAAATTTCCGAAATGTGAGTTTTGGTTGAGGTCCGTTACCTTTTTGGGTCATGTTATTTCCAGTGAAGGGATTCAGGTAGACCCCCAGAAGATTGCAGCAGTGAAGGATTGGCCTAGACCCACGACCCCGACGGCGATTCGTAGTTTCTTGGGTTTAGCAGGGTATTATCGGAGGTTTGTGGAGGATTCTCTACCCTCACCTCCCCATTGACTAAATTGACGCAGAAAGCATCTAAGTTCCAATGGTCCGACGTTTGTGAGAAAGGTTTTCAGGAACTGAAGTCAAGATTGACCTCGGCGCCAATATTGGCATTGCCAGAAGGCTCAGAAGGATTTGTGGTTTATTTGCGATGCCTCCAGGGTTGGTTTGGGATGTGTGTTGATGCAATATGGGAAGGTTATAGCGTATGCTTCGAGGCAGCTCAAGAATCACGAGAAGAATTATCCGACGCATGATTTGGAGCTTGCGGCAGTTGTGTTTGCTTTGAAAATATGGCGGCATTATCTTTCTGGGGTCCATGTGGATGTGTTCTCAGACCATAAGAGTCTCCAGTATTTGGTCAAGCAGAAGGAACTAAATTTATGGCAGCGATGGTGGTTAGAATTGCTCAAGGATTATGATATGAACATTTTGTACCATCTAGGGAAGGCAAACGTGGTAGCCAACGCTCTCAGTCGGAAGTCTATGGGTAGTTTGGCTCATTTGGGACTGGATCACAAGCCCTTGGCCCGGGAGATTTATCAACTGGCTAGTTTAGGAGTTTGCTTATCGACATCAGACGAGGGGAATGTTGTGGTGCATAATAGAGCAGAATCGTCTCTCGTAGCAGAGGTCAAGGAAAAGCAGTTTATGGATCCAACATTAGCTCAGATGAAGGAAGCAGTTTTGAGTAACAAGACTTCGGCATTTTCACTCGACGGCGAGGATGGTGTATTGCGGTGTCAAGGTAGGCTATGTGTCCCAGATGTGGATAAGCTTCGGGAGAGGGTGATGGCGGAGGCTCATAATTCCAGGTATTCCGTGCACCCAGGTTCTACGAAAATGTATCATGGTCTCAAGGAGATTTATTGGTAGAACGGTATGAAAAGGGGTGTGGCGAACTTTGTATCTAAATGTCCGAATTGTCAGCAAGTGAAGGCTGAGCATCAGCGGCCTGGTGGGTTAACTCAGCTTATGGAAATACCAATGTGGAAATGGGAGATGATCAACATGGATTTCGTGGTAGGGTTACCTCGCACTCAGCGCAAGTTCGACTCAATTTGGGTAATAGTGGATCGACTCACCAAATCAGCTCACTTCTTGCCAGTCAAGTCCACTGATACTGCAGAACAATATGCTAAGTTGTATATCAAGGAGATAGTAAGGCTTCATAGAACTCCACTTTCTATTATCTCGGATCGAGGGGCCCAGTTCACAGCTAATTTTTGGAAGAAATTTCAGCAAGGTTTGGGTACTCAGGTGAATCTCAGCACAGCTTTCCATCCGCAGACCGACGGTCAGGCCGAGCGGACTATTCAGACGCTTGAGGATATGTTGCGGGCTTGTGTCTTGGATTTCAAAGGTAGTTGGGATGACCACTTACCACTTATAGAATTTGCTTACAATAACAGCTTTCATGCTAGCATTCAGATGGCCCCGTTTGAGGCATTGTACGGAAGAAGGTGTAGGTCTCCAATTGGGTGGTTTGAAGTGGGTGAAGCAGAATTGCTAGGGCCAGATCTTGTGTACCAGGCTATGGAGAAAGTTAAGGTCATTTAGGAAAGGATGAAAACTGCTCAGAGTCGCTAGAAATCCTATGCGGACGTTTGCCAAAGAGATTTCGAATTTCAAGTTGATGATTGGGTGTTCTTGAGGGTATCTCCTATGAAGGGAGTCATGCGATTCGGGAAGAAAGGGAAGCTGAGTCCTAGGTATGTCGGACAATATCAGATCGCTCAACGGGTAGGGAAAGTGGCTTATAGGCTGGAATTGCCTCCCGAAATGTCATTAGTACACCCGGTGTTCCATGCGTCCATGTTGAAGAAAGTTGTTGGAGATCCATCCACCATCGTGCCAGTCGAGACTATCGAGGTTAATGAAGACTTGTCGTATGAAGAAGTTCCAGTTGCCATTCTTGATAGGCAAGTCCGTAAGTTGAGAAATAAGGAAGTTGCCTCTGTTAAAGTGTTATGGCGAAGTCAACAAGTTGAGGAAGCCACGTGGGAAGCAGAAAAAGAAATGAAGGAAAAATACCCCCGTCTGTTTGAGTAAGTCTAGTAGAAATCTTGCAAACTCTTACCTCTAAAACAAAACTAATACTGTGGTCAAATTGGTTCCTTCCTAAGTGCTTTACTCTTGAAATTCCCCAAGCTGTGCAAGGATTATGTGTGTTGTGATTGTCTCAAATCATGTGAACCTCCCTTTGGTAAATGGAAGTTTTATAAAGACTCATGTGATAAGTAAACAACTAGTGGTAGTATAGATTGATAATGGTTTATTTATATATATGCATGTGGTATGTTGAAGCGATTAAATAATGCGAGACTCATTGAAGTGACTAGTTTATGTGTAAAATGTAACAAGTGATAGAATATGTGCAATTGCTGAGGTAATGAATTGTGTACAAGCTGTAGAGATAGTTGTAATTGTGTAATGGTGCTTGGGAATATGTTTCGGGGGCTCTCTGACAGGTGGATATATCCATATTACAAGGAAACTCTGGCAAAATTTTTCTAGAATATGGGAGTTAGTGAAAATTTCGAGAGTCTTCATCTCATGTCTTTCAAAACCAGTTGATTTTCAAAATCGTCATTCGAGGACGAATGATTTTAACTGGGGGAGAATGTAAGGTCCCGTAAATAATTTTTGGTCTAAAAACTTAGTAACCCGTGGTGTCGACTTTGAATATGTGTTAGGAATGTGTAGAATTCTTTGCGGCGAGCTTGCGAGCCGCGGTTCGGACCCTTGGTAGTGATTTAAGCCTTTAAAAATCAAAAGAATCAATTTTCCAGAAAATAGTCATTTATGCGGTCCAGAATGCGATCGCAGATCAGCTATGCGGACCGCATTCCTGCCGCATAGTGTATCAGAGAGTTGGTCTAAGTTGATGTTGAAAATACGGTCTATTATGCGACCGCATAATCGATATGCGGACCGCATTCCTGCCGTATAGTGAATCAGAGAGTTGGTCTAAATTGATGTTGAAAATGCGGTCCATTATGCGACCGCATAATCAATATGCGGACCGCATTTCCACCGTATACCCAGGTAGAGATGTCCAGTGATTTGGGGTCAGTTCTGCGGTCCGATATGCGTACCGCATTCCAATTCTACGATCGCATAGTGCGACTGCAGATCTTACCCGGACTTCCATTTTCTACAATTTAAAACCCGACCCCCTTTCTAATATAACACCCCAACCCCTCATTTTTTACATATTTTCTGAACAAAACAAGAGAGAGGGAGGAGGGGTTCTTGAGAAGGTTCATTTTCTTCAAAAAATTGTTCCTCAAATTATCTGGTCTGGGAAATCTTAAAGCAAGTGTCTTCATCTCCATTTCTACAGGTACAATCCCTACCCCCATTTTCTTTGACTTTCAGATTTATTGAGAGGGGGATGGTCTCATGTATTAGTTCTTGATAATAGGGGTTGAAACACTCATTCATGTTTATTAAAACCTAAAATCTAGTAAGAGTAGTTGGGAAGGAGTAAAGAATTGTGTAAAGAAGGGTTGATAACCTAAATGTGTTCGGGTAGTGATTGTGAACTTTGATTCTAAGAAATATGTGTTAATTTGTAAACTAGATTGACGTTGCTAGGCTTTTGGTGAAGTCGGAAGTAGAAATTAAAAAGGGAATTCGGCTCCAGGTATGTATGGCTAACCTTGACCTTGTAAAATTGCCTTGTCGGTGTTCAAATGTTTGGTATGTAACATTCACGTGGGTAAATTGTGAAATTCGTGTGATTTGCATGGTTGTGATTATGATATGTGGTATTAGATGAAAAACAAATGACGTAAGGAAATTGTAAGTGATGCAACTGAAATAATTGAGATATTAACATCTATGGCTTATCGTGGGCAAGTATTGTTGTAATGTGAAACACTTGTAAATTGTAGAATGTGACGGAAATATCATGGATGGTTATGGAAACACTTGTAAATTATTATTGCTATTCCTTAAGAAGTGTTGTTGTGATCTTTGTGAATTGTTCATTGCTGTTGTTGTGATTGTTTGTGAATTGAAAATGTACGGTGGGATCGGGTTGCGTGCCGCAACACGAAGTAATACGGTGCGGGTTGTGGTAATAGGGGTGGCCGAGATAATAAGGGTGGCCGAGGTAATAAGGGTGGAAAGTGATCGAAATCACTGTTGAAATGAAAATATGAGCAAAAATGTGAAATCTATTGATGTGGAAATGTGGAAGGGAAACGGGAGAGTTTGTAAAACTTGTTTGGCTTGATTGTTCTTTCTTTATGGAATTGATTGTTGTTTCTGTTACTGTTACTTACTTGTCTATGGCTTGAGTTTACTTGGCGCAAGGTTTGTTATACATACCAGTACAATTCAAGTGTACTGACGCCCCTTTTGCTGGGGGCACTACATTCGTGTTATGATTGTAGGTGGATCTGCAGAAGGTATTCCAGACCACCGATCGTAGCTCCCTCTTCGCCTTCCGTCAATTTTTGGTGAGCCCTATTCCTCTCGGGGCCCTACGTGGCTCAGGCCACTTGATTCTGTGGTTTTGTTTTGTTGTTGTGTAAGGTATAGCCGGAGCCTTGTTACCGGCAAGTACTGTATTATCCTGTTGTATCTTTAGAGGCTCCGTAGACAGTGGATGTGGGTTAGAAGCTATGTATAATCATGTTTCTTTTGTGGGACAATGAATTGGTAATTTCACTAATTATTATGCATGTATGTTTTGAAAAAGGGTGATCTAAAATTTATTTATGTGGCTTGTTCTTGGAATACCGAATAAGGAAAACAAGGGGTGGCTCATGGGTTAAGAAAGGCACCCAGGTCCGCTTGACTGGGGATACCCGATCGAGCGCCGGTCGTGTCCCTCGAGTTTGGGGCGTGACACATTCTTTCCTAAGCTATGTGCGTGAATTGCCATAAATTAGTCCCAAAATGCTTACAAGTTGCGCTTGATTGCAGGTTTGAGCGACAAGATGACAAACGTCAAATATCGGCTCAAAAAGGAGTGAAATCTGCCAAGTTTCAAAAGACAAGTGAAGTGGGGAACAAGTGACCTGCGCGGTCCGCACTGCTTTGCCAGGCGGCGGTGCAGAAAAGTTCAGAGACTGGTCTAATTCTATGCTAACCTGTGCGGTCCGTGCTCCTTTCTATGCGGTCCGCGCCATTGAGAGTTCAGAGACCTGGGAATCAAGGCAAAAGCCCACGCGGCCGCACACCAAATCAGAGCTATCCGCGTGGATGAAGTTCAGAGAGTGTGGATTTGTACCAAAACAACTACGCGGCCGCACCCCATTTCTACGTGGTCCACACCCGTTATCCAGTGCGGCCGCATGTCATATTTGTACGGTCCGCGTCCCCCAGTTTCAGAAGAGAGATATGAAGATCAATGATCCCTACGCGGCTGCGCGGCATTTCTGCGCGGTCCGCGCCAGACCCTCAGGGGTATTTTTGTCCGGATTCTCCTCTGTATTATAAATAGAACATTTTACTTTTTTAGGTTAAGTATTAAGCATCAGATAGCAGCTGAGCTCGTGACTTCAAAGTTTTAGCCTATTTTGGGCAATTTCATCTTGTATTAATGTGGATTTGAGTAGCTTAACATCATAGTTAATTAATATGTCAATTTTATTTTCTATTTCTTCAATTTCTGTTTCTACTATGTCTAGCTAAACCCATTAGCTAGGGTTGTGGCTCAACCCTAGTGTGGGTAATTAATGGGTGTGATTGTTTAGTGCATGAATGATGTTGGGTGTTTGTTATTTGGGTTAATCTTATGTTTTCATTAAGATTTGGTGGTTGCAAACACTAAGTTTAGCTTAGTGGGTCTTGACTCTTCTCGAGAAAGAGAGTCTATGACCCCAAGATTAATTCCAACAAGGAATTGGGATAGACCCATGAGAATGGTAGTCCCAATTAACGGGTTAAACCTCGAGAGAGTAATTACCCAACTTGAACCCTAAGTTGTTTGGGCAAATTGGCCTACCCAATTGGTCTCGAGAGAGTCAATTGGGCAAAATCACTCTCTCTACCGAGAGGTGTGAGAGTGGGTGCAAAAGTGCAACGGTTATAGCATAAGTCCCATAATTATCATTCTTGTATTAGGAATTTCTACCCGTTAGTTGACCACCTAGATAAATGCCACGACCCTAGTGCTTTTATCTAGCTTGCATACAACCTAGAATCAATATTTTAGCATAACTTAGTTTTAACTAGTAGTTTTTAAATTGTAGTTGATAATTATAAAAACCCAAAAATGGTAGAAGTACAATTAGGAGCCAAAACGCATCTCTAGACTAAGCAATTACTCAACTCCCTTTTCTAGCTCCCTATGGAAATTGACCCCGATACCACTATTTGGTAAAAGTATTAGTGCCCACGCTTCCTAAGGTTGAGTCCGCTGAGATCACTAACTGGAAACCACTTTCCACGTCATGAACCAAGAAACAGCCTACAACGCCATCATAGGACACCCGTGGATACACGCCACGCGAGCGGTCCCCTCAAGCTTCTACCAAGTGATCAAGTTCCCCACCACTTGGGGAGTATTTAGCATTCGGGGCGAGCAGCGCACCGCGCAAGAATGCTACCGAATCACTCAAGACTGCTCACACACCAAACAGTTGAAAGGAGTAAGTGCGGAAGCATAGCAATTAGCCATGTCGGGGACTAAGGTCGACCTGACAATAGAAGCCATCAAAGATTCGGACATCGTAGAAGCCTGCAAAGCAACTGTCAAGGACCTCGACCCAGTACAACTGGACAGCATCGACCACACAAAGAAAGCCTACTTCGGACACAGCCTCTGCGACCCAAGTAAGTACCATGAATTTCTAACTAATCACATGGATTTATTTGCTTTTTCTCATTCAGATATGTCAAAGATACCAAAAGACATTGCCACCCACAAGCTGAACATCGACCCACTATATCCACCCGTACGGCAAGTTAGAAGGAAGTTCGACGCCACAATCAACGAGGCCATCAGCGAAGAGGTAGATAAGCTGCTGGCCAACGGGTCCATAAGGGAATCAAAATATCCCCAATGGGTCACCAATGTCTTCATGGTCAAAAAGAAAAATGGGAAAAGGATAATGTGCGTAGATTTCACCGACCTTAACAAGGCATGCCCGAAGGACTCGTTCCCGTTACCTCACATCAACCAGTTGATTCATGCCACAGCAGAACATGAACTGCTAAGCTTCTTAGATGCCTACTCCGGCTACAACCAAATCATGATGGCCGAGGAAGACCAAGAAAAGACAACTTTCATCACCCACCAAGGGACATATTGCTACAAGGTGATGCCCTTCTGTAACGACCCGAATGGTCGTTTTGCATTTTTGAACCCCGTTCCCTTAAATAATACTTTCCACACTTGTTTTAGATAATTTATGACTTGCGAGGACGGGTGGTTCAGAAGTTAGAAGAGTTCTGATCAAAATTAAGCCTAGTTGCTTCTTTAAGTTCTTTTAAAAAGGCCAAGTTTGACTTCGGTCAACATTTTGGGGAAATGTACCTGGAATCGTGGTTTGACAATTTTTGAGGAACCGGGGGAAAATATGTGACCTCGGCGTATGCCCGAAATCGAATTCCGAGGTCCCTAGCCCGAGTAATGAATTTTTATGTAAAATTGTTAAGTTTAAATTTCAAAGAATTAAATAAACTAAGAAATCATTGTTTTCATATATATCGGGTTCGGATTTCAATTTCAAAAATTGGTACAAGTCCTAAATAACAGTTAAGACCTACCCGTAAAATTTGGTGTCAATCCGAGTAGTTTAAGGGCGTTTTGACCCGTTGGAGGAAAGTTTAGAACTTGAAGTTCAATGATTTGAGATATTGGGTTTTGGGGTGTGATTCCTCAATTTAACATTGTTTTGAGTGTTTCGAGGGTTCGAGTAGGTCCGCCTCGTGATTTCAGACTTGTCGGTATGTACGGGCGGGGCTCGGGAGCCCTGAGCGTCAATTGGTCGAGGTTCGAGTGAGGTGGAAACTTAGAAAAAGGACTGAGGTTGTTGCTTCTGTCATAACTGCATCTGCGGTTCTTGAACCGCAGATGCGGCCATTGAGTCACAGAAGCGAAAAGGGGGTCGGACCAGGTAAACCACATAAGCGGTCATTTAACTGCAGAGGCGGTTCCACTTAAGCGGATGTCGGACCGCAAAATCGGTCGAGCCCAACTAGCCCAAGACCGCAGAAATGGCTTAGTGACCGCATAAGCGGTCTCGCCTATGCGGCCCCAAACTACAGAAGTGGTCCAGACCCTTATTGCAAAAAGCTGCAGAAGCGGCATAGTAACCGCATAATCGGTCTCGCTTATGCGGCCCCAGACCGCAGAAGCGGAAATCGCTGGGGCCAGTAGCTCATTTAATACGGACTCAACTCCATTTTTAACACATTTCTCTCAACACTTGGGCGATTTTGGGGGTTTCAAAGAAAGAGTCTCCACATATCACTGCAAGGTAAGTAATTCCAACTCACTTTTAGTTCAAATACATAAACATTAGGTAGATTTAACACTAAACATTTGGTAAAATCAAGGGGTTTGAGCTAGACCTAGGGTTTAATGAAAACTAAGGTTTTATCACATAATTTGCCATGTAATGAACTAGAAATCATATATTTGTGATCCTTAGGTGATGGGGAATAACTTCCTTTAAAAAATCTCGGAATCCGTGCACGTGGGCCCAGGGTCAGATTTTAGGAAACTTGTGTTAATGGTTGGGGAATTGCTTACATAGCTAGAATTTACCTTTGTAAGCCTTTATTCACTAGTTGTACTTCGTTTGATTAGTTTGGGATTGTCCGGCTTCGAATTAAGGACTTGGGCTCGTTCTTGGACATTGGAGTACACTTTGGAGCGAGGTGAGTCTCCTTTCTAACCTTGTAAGAGGGAATTGTTTCCAAAGGATTGTAAATGAGTAATAGTTGCTAAATGCGGGGGCTACATACGTACTAGGTGATGAGAGTCCATGCGTAGCTACTATATGATAATTGTTCGGATAGTTTAGGACCCATGTCACGTCTAATTAGGGAATATCACTTATTTTAAATTGCCAATATGATCATTTTGACCTTGTAGAGACTTGAGGGAATGAAAAGTGAACATATGATTTGTTGAGCCTTGGTAGGAATTCCCTTGTATATAATTGAGCCTTATGTGCTTTTATATTTTCTTGATAATTATGGATTGGGCCGATCGCCTCGGTGATAATAGATGCATCTATGGTGTGCCGTTCAACCCTCGGAAGTGCACAATTTATTTTTTGCTGGAGCGGGTCGTCGACCTCAGCATGTTTGTGCATGATTTATATGATTGCATTTAGTTATGACATGATCACACATTTGATATGAAAAGGAAAAAACAGGCAATTTAATTATGACAAGAACATGAATATGGCTCTTTTATTAAACTAGTGTTATTAGAAATCCTTCCTGCTGTATATATCACCTTATTATATTATATTATCTTGACCTTAGTAAGTATCAAATCGACCTCTCGTCTCAACTTCTTTGAGATTAGACGAGATACTTACTGAGTACATGTGGTTTATGTACTCATGCTATGCTTCTGTACTTAAATGTATAGGATTTGAGGCAGGTGGATCTGGGAATTGTCCTGGTGCGCATCAGTGAGCACCCTTGGGTTTTTCTACGGTGAGCTGCTTCTCGCTCATGCCGATCCGCAACAAAAGAAGTCCTTTCTTGTACTTTTGTTTCTGTCTATCTTGATTCAGATAGTAGGATAGTGTATTATTCTTTTGTGTACATTCTACTAGCCACCCGTAGCTTGTGACACCAGGTCCTGGCACACACAGTAGTAGACATTTATTTTTTGGGGTTGTATTGCTATTGTAGCACTTTATGATCCTTACTGGTCTTACCTTTTATGTCAGAATATCTAGTATAACTGTTTATTAGCTAAGATAAAATGAGAACTTAATCACATTTCTGCATCGGCTGGCTTGACAATGGTGTTAGGCACTATCATGACCTATTATGGTAAAATGGGCCGTGACAACATGGTATTAGAGCACTAGGTTCACGTAGGTCTCACGAGTTACGGGCAAACCTAATAGAGTCTTGTAGATCGGTACTGAGACATCTGTATTTTTCTTCGATGGGCTATAGGGTGTTAGGAAAGACTACTCTTTATTCATTCTTCATCGTGCAGTGGTCAGTGTACTAAGTTTCCTCTCATATTCTCTCACAGATGGTGAGGACTCGTATCGCCGATGTTCCGAACCCGAAAGGCGCTGCTCCCTCCGTTGCTAGAGGTCAAGGTAGAGGTCGGGGGAGGGCACCGGCCCATGGTAGGGGACGAGTTCACCCCAGGGCTATTCCAATGCACCACCAGCAGACCCTACAAGGGATCCCATTATTGAGGAGCAGGGCGAGGCGCCCGCAGTTGTGCCTACTCCGGTGGATTTCATGATTGTGCCGGGATTTCAGGAGGTCATGGGCCGTATGCTTCGGTTCATGGACACTATGACTCATGCTGGTTTATTTCCAGCAGATCCAGCCACCTCATAGGTAGGAGGAGGATCACAGACCCCTACTGCACAGGCTCCAGGTCATACAGCCGCAGTTTATCATACTCCGGGTGCACTACCCCCAGAGGGGGGTCCAGCCAATTATTTCAGTGGCACCCCAGCCTAGGCCAACTGTGGATGGCAATCCGCAGAAGTTATTAGACAGATGGACCAGGTTGTACCCTCCAGTCTTCGGAGGCGAGCGTCATGAGAATGCCTAGGATATCATTGACAAGTGAAGGGATAGACTGCATAATATTAGGATATTGGAGTCGTATGGAGTCGACTTCACTACTTTTCAGCTGGAGGGTAGGGCCCGTAGATGGTGGCAGTCTTACTTGCTTAGCAGGCCAGCAGGAGCTCCTCCCCTCACTTGGGGTCAGTTCACTCAGTTGTTCCATGACCAATACATTCCACCCTCTGAGAGAGAAGAGCTACATCATCAGTTTGAGTATCTGGAGCAGGGTCATATGTCAGTGACCGACTAGGAGGCAAGGTTCTTTGAGTTGTCTCACCATGAACTCATAATACTTCCCACAGAGGAAGAGAGAGTACGGAGGTTTGTTGCGAGGTTACATCCCACTATCCGGTCGGGTATGGCACGTGAGGTAGAGATGGGCAATGGATATCAGCTAGTACTTGAGATTGCCCACCGTATTGAGGGCTACCATTTGAGAGGTAGAGAGCAGATGCAGCAGGACAAGAGGGCCAAATTCTTAGGACAGTTCAGAGGTGCCCCAGCCAGGAGCAGAGGTCACTTTGGGAGGGGTCAGCCCAGTAAGGCCCCAGCTCCAGCACCACCAACTCGGGGTGCTCTAGCGTATTCCTATTTCAGCGCCATATGGGAGAGTTCTTACCGCCCGCCAGCTATTCAGGGTTCATCCAGCGGGTATTCAAGTCCTCCGACATCTTCCAGTCCTTATTTCAGTGCTATGCCGGAGAGTTCTTACCGCCCGCCGACTACTCAGGCTTCTTCTAGTGGGCCTTCTGGTATTCAGGTTCAGCCATCTGGACAGCAAGCCACCACACCACGTTGTTTTGAGTGCGGGGATGCAGGCCACATGAGGAGATACTGCCCCAGGCTTAGGGGCAAGGCAGTACAGCAGGGGCAGCAGCCCGTGACTCTAGTACCAGTGGTCCAGCCACCTAGAGGTGGAGAGCAGACTGGTAGAGGTCGTTCCAGGGGTAGAGGCCAGACAGGGACAGGTCGGCCAGCTGGAGCCCAGACGGCCGGTGCTCCAGCTAGATTCTATGCCCTCCTAGCCAGGCCAGATGCATTGGCCTCAGATGTCGTCATCACATGTATTAATTTTGTCAGCGGTAGAGGTGCATCAGTATTATTTGATCCAGGGTCTACTTATTCATATGTATCATCAATGTTCACTCGTTTTCTAACTATTTCTCCTGAGCCTTTGGGTGTTCCTGTTCATGTGTCCACTCCTGTGGGTGATTCTGTGGTTGTGAACCGGGTCTACCGGTCTTGTGTGGTAACTTTCTGTGGTCTTGAGACTAGAGCAGACCTCCTGTTGCTCGATATGATCGAGTTTGAGGTTATTCTAGGCATCTATTGGCTATCTTCATATCACACCGTTCTAGATTGCCATGCCAAGATAGTTTCTCTAGCGATGCCAGGGTTGCCGAGATTGGAGTGGAGGGGTTCCACTGTGGATACACATAGCAGGGTCATTTCCTTCCTAAAGGCTCAACGCATGGTTGACAAGGGGTGTTTTTCCTACTTAGCTTATGTTCGAGATACCACCGTAGAGTCTGCGACGATGGATTCAGTGCTAGTAGTCCGAGAGTTCACCAATGTTTTTCCTTCTGATCTTCCTGGCATGCCTTCGGATCATGATGTTGATTTTTGTATTGATTTGGCTCCTGGCACTCAGCCTATATCTATCCCGCCATACCGTATGGCTCCTAGGGAGCTGAAGAAGCTTAAGTAGCAGTTGGAGGAGTTGCTAGTTAAGGGGTTTGTTAGGCCCAACGTATCGCCTTAGGTTGCACCAGTGCTATTTGTAAAGAAGAAGGATGGGACTATGCGGATGTGCATTGATTACCGCTAGTTGAACAAAGTCACCATCAAGAACAAGTATCCATTGCCCCGTATTGATGACTTGTTTGACCAGCTGCAGGGTTCTAGGGTGTTATCTAAGATTGACATGAGGTCAGGGTAACATCAGCTGAAGATTCGGGATTCAGATGTTCCGGAGACCCCATTCAGGACTAGATATGGCCACTATGAGTTCCTGATGATGTCATTTGGCTTGACTAATGCTCTAGTGGCATTTATGGACTTGATGAATAGGGTGTTCAAGCACTATATTGTTTCCTTTGTTATTGTCTTCATTGATGACATCTTGATATACTCGCGTAGCCTGGGGGAGCACGAGCAGCATTTGAGAGTAGTGCTTCAGACCTTGCGAGAGCAGAAGCTTTATGCTAAGTTCTCCACGTACGAGTTTTGGCTAGAGTCAGTAGCATTATTGGGGCATGTAGTGTCAGGAGAGGGTATTAAAGTGGATCTCAAGAAGATTGAGGCAGTTCAGAGTTGGCCACGTCCTACTTCAGTGACCGAGATCAGGAGTTTCTTGGGGCTAGCAGGTTATTACCGGCGATTCGTGCAAGGTTTTTCATCTATTGCATCCCCTCTGACCAGATTAACCTAAAAGGGTGCCCCATTCTATTGGTCCGATTATTGTGAGGAGAGCTTCCAGAAGCTCAAGACGGTGTTGACCACGGCACCAGTTCTTGTATTGACTTCCGGTTCAGGGATGTATACAATGTATTTCTCTTGGGATGTGTATTGATGCAGGAGGGGCGATTTATTGCATATGCTTCACGTCAGCTGAGAGTTCATGAGAAAAATTACCCTGTGCATGATCTAGAGTTGGCGGCTATTGTTCATGCTCTTAATATATGGAGACATTATTTTTATGGAGTGTCATGTGAGGTTTATACAAACCATCGAAGCTTGCAGCATTTGTTCAAGCAGAGGGATCTTAATTTGAGGCAGCGCATGTGGCTTGAGATACTAAAGGATTATGACATTACCATTCTTTATCATCCAGCAAGGCAAATGTGGTTGCGGATGCCTTGAGTAGAAAGGCAGAGAGCATGGGTAGCTTGGCATTCATTCCTGCCGAGATGAGACCATTAGCTTTGGACGTTCAGTCTTTAGCTAGCCGGCTAGTGAGATTGGATATTTCAAAGCCCAGCCGGGTCCTAGCATGTGTGGTTGCTCAGTCTTCATTGTTGGGGGAGATTAAGGCCTGACAGCTCGATGATCTACGTCTGGCAATTCTCAGAGAGACGATACTTCAGGGAGGTGCCAGGGAGATTTCTTTTGGCGGGGATGGTGTGTTACAGCTTCAGGACCGTGTATGTGTTCCTAATGTTGATGTCTTGAGAGAGAGAGTTCTAGAGGAGACCCACAGTTTGAGGTACTCCATTCATCTAGGTGCCACGAAGATATATCATGACTTGAGGCAGCATTACTGGAGGTGGAGGATGAAGAAGGACATTGCGGAGTATGCGGCTAAATGTTTGAATTACCAGCAGGTCAAGCATGAGCACCAGAGGCCAGGTGGCCTACTTCAGCGGATGCCCATTCTGGAATGGAAGTGGGAGCGCATCACTATAGATTTTGTGGTTGGGTTTCCGCGGACTCAGCAGAAGGTTGATTCAGTGTGGGTTATTGTGGATAGATTGACCAAGTCCGCCCATTTCATTCCACTGGCGACTACTTAAACGGCAGAGAGGTATGCTCAGATTTACATTCGGGAGATAGTGAGGTTGCACGGTGTGCCAGTCTCCATCATATCAGACAGAGGCCCTCAGTTTACTTCCCATTTCTGGAGAGCTGTTCAGAGTGAGTTGGGGACCCGCGTGGAGCTTAGCACCGCATTCCATCCTCAAACCGACGGGCAGTCGGAGCGGACAGTTCAGATTTTAGAGGATATTCTTAGAGCATGCGTGATTGACTTTGGAGGGCAGTGGGATTAGTTCTTACCCTTGGCGGAGTTTGCATATAACAACAGCTATCAGTCCAGCATAGAGATGGCCCCGTATGAGGCATTATATGGTCGGCGTTGTCGTTCTCCGAACGGGTGGTTTCAGCTTGGTGAGGCTAAGCTGCTTGGTACAGACTTGGTTCAAGATGCCTTGGATAAGGTAAAGTTGATTAAGGAGAGACTCCGCATAGCTCGATCCAGGCAGAAGAGTTACGCAGATCAGAAGGCGCGTGATGTATCATTTATTGTTAGCGAGAAGGTTCTTTTGAAGGTTTTGCCCATGAAGGGCATTATGAGATTCGGGAAGAAGGGCAAGTTGAGCCCAAGGTTTATCGGCCCCTTTGAGGTGTTGAGGCGAGTTGGGGAGGTTGCCTATGAGCTTGCTTTACCTCCCAGTTTATCAGGAGTTCATCCAGTCTTCCATGTATCGATGCTCCGGAAGTGTCATGCCGACTATTCGCATGTGTTGGATTTCAGTACCAATCGGTTAGATGAGAGCTTGAGCTATGAGGAAGAGCCATTTGCCATTGTTGATAGACAGGACCGCTAGTTGAGGTCCAAGAGGATTTCTGCGGTAAAAGTCCAATAGAGGGGCCAACCGGTCGAGGAGGCGACCTGGGAGTCCGAGGAGGACATGCGGAGCCGATATCCCCACTTATTAAGCAGTCTAGGTACATTTCTATGTTCGTTCGAGGACGAACATTTGTTTAAGAGGTGGAGGATGTAACGAACCGACTGGTCGTTTTGCACTTTCGAACCCCGTTCCCTTAAATAATACTTTTCACACTTGCTTTAGCTAATTTATGACTTGCGGGGATGGGTGGTTCAGAAGTTAGAAGAGTTCTGAGCAAGATTAAGCCTAGTTGCTTCTTTAAGTTCCTTTAAAAAGGCCAAGTTTGAATTTGGTCAACATTTTGGGAAAACGGACTCGAAATCGTGATTTCACAATTTCTAAGGTTCCGGGGGAAAATATGGGACCTAGGCATATGCCCGGAATCGTATTCCGAGGTCCCTAGCCCGAGTAATGAATTTTTATGTAAAATTGTTAAGTTTAAATTTCAAAGAATTAAATAAACTAAGAAATCATTGTTTTCATCGGTATCGGGTTCGGATTTTGATTTCGAAACTTGGTACAAGTCCTAAATATCAGTTAAGACCTACCCGTAAAATTTGGTGTCAATCCGAGTAGTTTATGGGCGTTTTGACCCGTTGGAGGAAAGTTTAGAACTTGAAGTTCAATGATTTGAGAGATCGGGTTTTGGGTGTGATTCCTCAATTTAACATTGTTTTGAGTGTTTAGAGGGTTCGAGTAGGTCCACCTCGTGATTTCAAACTTGTCGGTATGTTCGGGCGGGGCTCGGAAGTTGCGAGCATCAAATGGTCGAGGTTCGAGTGAGGTGGAAACTTAGAAAAAGGACTGAGGTTGCTGCTTCTGTCATAACCGCATCTGCGGTTCTTGGGCAGCAGATGCGGCCATTGAGTCACAGAAGCGAAAAGGGGGCTGGACCAGGTCAACCACATAAGCGATCATTTAACCGCAGAGGCGGTTCCACTTAAGCGGATGTCGGACCGCAAAAGCAGCCGAGCCCAACTGTCCCAAGACCGCAAAACGGCCCAGTGACCGTATAAGCGGTCTCGCCTATGCGGCCCCAGACCGCAGAAGCGGTCCAGTCCCTTATTGCCAAAAGCTGCAGAAGCAGCCTAGTAACCGCATAAGCGGTCTCGCTTATACGGCCCCAGACCGCAGAAGCGAAAATCGCTGGGGGGGCAGTAGCTCATTTAATACGGACTCAACTCTATTTTTAACCCATTTCTCTCAACACTTGGGCAATTTTGAGGGTTTCAAAGAGAGAGTCTCCACATATCACTGCAAGGTAAGTAATTCCCACTCACTTATAGTTCAAATACATAAACATTAGGTAGATTTAACACTAAAAATTCGGTAAAGTCAAGGATTTTGAGCTAGACCTAGGGTTCAATGAAAACTAAGGTTTTATCACATAATTTGCCATGTAATGAACTTGAAATCATATATTTGTGATCCTTAGGTGATAAGGAACAACTTCCTTCGAAAAATCTCGGAATCCGTGCACGTGGGCCCGGGGTCGAAATTCAGGAAACTTGTGTTAATGGTTGGGGAATTGCTTAAATAGCTAGAATTTAACCTTGTAAGCCTTTATTCACTAGTTCTACTTCGTTTGATTAGTTTGGGATTGTCCAGCTTCGAATTAAGGACTTGGGCTCGTTATTGGACATTAGGAGTACAATTTGGAGCGAGGTGAGTCTCCTTTCTAACCTTGTAAGAGGAAATTGTCCCCATAGGATTGTAAATGAGTAATTGTTGCTAAATGCGGGGGCTACGTACGTACTAGGTGACGAGAGTCCGTGCATAGCTACTATATGATAATTGTTCAGGTAGTTTAGGACCCATGTCATGTCTAATTGGGGAATATCTCTTATTTTAAATTGCCAATATGATCATTTTGACTTGCTAGAGACTTGAGGGAATGAAAAGAGAACGTATGAGTTGTTGAGCCTTGGTAGGAATTCCCTTGTATGTTATTGAGCCTTATGAGATTTTCTTGATGATTATGGATCGGGTCGATCGCCTTGGTGATAATAGATGCATCTATAGTTCGTGCCGCTCGAATCTCGGCAGTGCATAATTTATTTTCTGTTGGAGCGGGCCGTCGACCTTAGTATGTTTGTGCATGATTTATATGCTTGCATTTAGTTATGACATGATCATACATTTGATATGAAAGGTAAAAAACAGGCAATTTTATTATGAAAAGAACATGAATATCGCTCTTTTATTAAAATAATGTTATTAGAAATCCTTCTTGCTGTATATATCACCTTATTATATTATATTATCTTGACCTTAGTAAGTATCAAGTCGACCTCTCGTCTCTACTTCTTCGAGATTAGACGGGATACTTACTGAGTACATGTGGTTTATGTACATGTGGTTTATGTACCCATGCTACGCTTCTGCACTTAAATGTACAGGCTTTGAGGCAGGTGGATCTAGGCATTTTCCTGGTGCGCAGCAGTGAGCACGCCTGGGGACTTCTATGGTGAGTTGCTTCTCTCTCATGCCGATCTGCAGCCAAAGAAGTCCTTTCTTGTACTTTTGTTTCTGTCTATCCTGATTCAGATAGTAGGATAGTGTATTATTCTTTTGTGTACATTCTACTAGTCGCCTGTAGCATATGCACCAGGTCCTGGCACACATAGTAGTAGACATTTATTTTTTGGGGTTGTATTGCTATTGTAGCACTTTATGATCCTTACTGGTCTTACCTTTTATGTCCGAATATCTAGTATAACTGTTTATTGGCTAAGATAAAATGAGAACTTAATCACATTTCTGCATCGGCTGTCCTGATAATGGTGTTAGGCACTATCATGACCTATTATAGTATAATGGGTCGTGACAACATGGTATCAGAGCACTAGGTTCACGTAGGTCTCACGAGTTACGGGCAAACCTAATAGAGTCTTGTAGATCGGTATGGATACGTCTGTATTTTTCTTTGAGGGGCTATAAGGTGTTAGGAAAGTCTACTCTTTATTCATTCTTCATCGTGCAGTGGACAATGTACTAAGTTTCCTCTCCTATTCTCTCACAGATGGTGAGGACTCGTACCGCCGACTTTCCGGACCCAAGAGGCGCTGCTCCCCCCATTGCTAGAGGCCGAGGTAGAGGTCGGGGGAGGGCACCGGCCCGTGGAAGGGGATGAGGGTGCCCCAGGGCTATTCCAGATGCACCACCAGCAGACCCTGCAAGGGATCCCTTTATTAAGGAGCAGGGTGAGGCGCCCGCAGCTATGCCTACTCCAGTGGATTTCATGACTGCACCGGGAATTCAGGAGGTCATGGGCCGTATGCTTCGGTTCATGG
Source organism: Nicotiana glauca (assembly GCA_026770625.1). Classification (NCBI taxonomy): domain Eukaryota; kingdom Viridiplantae; phylum Streptophyta; class Magnoliopsida; order Solanales; family Solanaceae; genus Nicotiana; species Nicotiana glauca. Next base: position 35,474 of record MU716835.1, on the reverse strand, counting down.
ATAGTATGACTCAGGCTGGTTTATTTCCAGCAGATCCAGCCACCTCACAGGTAGGAGGAGGAGCACAAACCCCTACTGCACAGGCTCCAGGTCATACAGCCACAGTTTATCATACTCTGGGTGCACTACCCCCAGAGGGGGTCCAGCCAGTTGTTTCAGTGGCACCCCAGCCTAGGCCAACTGTGGATGGCGATCCGCAGAAGTTATTAGACAGATGGACCAGGTTGTACCCTCTAGTCTTCGGAGGCGAGCGTCATGAGGATGCCTAGGATTTCATTGATAGGTGCAGGGATAGATTGCACAATATCAGGATATTGGAGTCATATGGAGCTGACTTTACTACTTTTCAGCTGGAGGGCAGGGCCCGTAGATGGTGGCAGTCTTACTTGCTTAGCAGGCCAGCAGGTGCTCCTCCCCTGACTTGGGGTCAGTTCACTCAGTTGTTCCTTGACCGATACATTCCACCCTCTGAGAGAGAAGAGCTACATCATCAGTTTGAGTATCTGGAGCAGGGCATATGTAAGTGACCGACTATGAGGAGAGGTTCTCTGATTTGTCTCGCCATGCACTCATGATACTTCCCCTAGAGGCAGAGAGAGTACGGAGGTTTGTGGCGGGGTTACATCCCACTATCCAATCGGGAATGGCACGTGAGGTAGAGATGGGCACTGGATATCAGCTAGTACTTGAGATTTCCCGCCATATTGAGGGCTATCGCTTGAAGGGTAGAGAGCAGATGCAGCAGGACAAGAGGGCCAGATTCTACGGACAGTTCAGATGTGCCCCACCCAGGGGCAGAGGTCACTTTGGGAGGGGTCAGCCCAATAGGCCCCTAGCTGTAGCACCACTAGCTCGGGGTGCTCCAGCGTGCTCCTATTTTAGTGCCATGCCGGAGAGTTCTTACTGCCCGCCAGCTATTCAGGGTTCATCCAACGGGTATTCAGGTCCTCCGGAGTCTTCCGGCCCTGATTTCAGTGCTATGCCGAAGAGTTCTTACCGCCCGCCGACTACTCAGGCTTCTTTTAGAGGGCCTTCTGGTATTTAGGGTCAGCCATTCGGACAGCAGGCCACCACACCACATTGTTTTGAGTGCAAGGACACAGGCCACATGAGGAGATACTGCCCCAGGCTTAGGGGCAAGGCAGTACAGCAGGGGCAGCAGCCCGTGACTCCAGTACCAGCAGTCCAGCCGCCTAGAGGTAGAGAGAAGAATGATAGAGGTCGTTCCAGGGGTAGAGGCCAGACAGGGAGAGGTCAGCTAGCTACTACTCAGTCAGCTGGAGGCCAGACGGCCGGTGCTCCAGCTAGATTTTATGCCCTCCCAGCCAGGCCAGATGCATTGGCCCAAGATGCCATCATCACAGGTACTATTTTCATCAGCAGTAGAGGTGCATCGGTATTATTTGATCCAGGGTCTACTTATTCATATGTATCATATCTGTTTTCTCATTTTCTGGCTATTTCTCCTAAGCCCTTGGGTGTTCATGTTCATGTGTCCACTCCTGTGGGTGATTTTGTGGTTGTGAATCGGGTCTACTGGTCTTGAGTGGTTACTTTCTGTGGTCTTGAGACTTAAGCAGACCTTCTGTTTCTCGATATGATTGATTTTGAGGTTATTCTGGGCATGGATTGGTTATATTCATATCACGCCGTTCTAGAGTGCCATGCCAAGATGGTTTCTCTAGCGATGCCAGAGTTTCCGAGATTGGAGTGGAGGGGTTCCACTGTGGATACACCTAGCAGGGTCATTTCCTTCCTAAAGGCTCAACGCATGGTTGAGAAGGGTTGTTTGGCCTACTTAGCTTATGTTCGAGACACCACCGTAGAGTCTCTGATGATGGATTCAGTGCCAGTAGTTCGACAGGTCGCCGATGTTTTTCCTTCTGATCTTCCTGGCATGCCTCCGGATTGTGATGTTGATTTCTGTATTGATGTGGCTCCAGGCACTCAACCTATATCTATCCCGCCGTACCGTATGGCTCCTAGGGAGCTGAAGGAGCTTAAGGAGCAGTTAGAGGAGTTTCTAGCAAAGGGGTTTGTTAGGCCCAGCATATCGCCTTGGGGTGCACCAGTGCTCTTTGTAAAGAAGAAGGATGGGACTATGCGGATGTGAATTGATTACCGCCAGTTGAACAAAGTCACCATCAAGAACAAGTATCCAGTGCCCTGTATTGCTGACTTGTTTGACCAGCTACAGGCTGCTAGGGTATTCTCTAAGATTGACCTGAGGTCAGGGTATCATCATCTGAAGATACAGGATTCAGATGTTCCGAAGACCGCATTCAAGGCTAGATATGGCCACTATGAGTTCCTGGTGATGTCATTTGGCTTGAATAATGCTCCAGCAGCATTTATAGACTTCATGAACAGGGTGTTCAATCACTATATTGATTCCTTTGTTATCATATTCATGGACGACATCTGGATATACTCGCGTAGCCTGGGGGAGCACGAGCAGCATTTGAGAGTTGCTTCAGACCTTGCGAGAGCAAATGCTTTATGCTAAGTTCTCCACGTGTGAGTGTTGGCTAGAGTTAGTAGCATTCTTGGTGCATGTAGTGTCAGGGGAGGATTTAAAAGTGGATCCCAAGAAGATTGAGGTAGTTTAGAGTTGGCCACGTCCTACTTCAGTGACCGAGATCAGAAGTTTCTCGGGGCTAGCAGGTTATTACCGGCGATTCGTGCAGGGTTTTTCATCTATTGCATCCCCTCTGACCAGATTAACCCAAAAGGGTGCCCCGTTCTGTTGGTCCGATGATTGTGAGGAGAGCTTTCAAAATCTCAAGACGGCCTTGACCACGGCAGCATTTCTCGTATTGCCTTCCAGTTCAAGGATGTATATAGTGTATTTGGCTTGGGATGTGTATTGATGCAGGAGGGGCGAGTTATCGCATATGCTTCACGTCTGCTGAAAGTTCATGAGAAAAATTACCCTGTGCACGATCTAGAGTTGGCGGCGATTGTTCATGCTCTTATGATATGGAGACATTAATTATATGGAGTGTCATGTGAGGTTTATACAAAACATCGCAGCTTGCAGCATTTGTTCAAGTAGAAGGATCTTAATTTGAGGCAGCGCAGGTGGCTTGAGCTACTAAAGGATTATGACATTACCATTCTTTATCATCTAGGCAAGGAAAATGTGGTTACAGATCCCTTGAGTAGGAAGGCTGAGAGCATGGGTAGCTTGGCATTCATTCCTGCCGAAATGAGACCATTAGCTTTGGACGTTCAGTCTTTAGCTAGCCGGCTGGTAAGATTGGATATTTCAGAGCCCAGCCGAATCCTAGCATATGTGGCTGCTCAGTCTTCGTTGTTAGGGGAGATTAAGACCTGACAGCTCGATGATCCACGTCTAGAAATTCTCAAAGAGACGGTACTTCAGGGAGGTGCCAGGGAGATTTCTATTGGCGAGGATGGTGTGCTACGGCTTTAGGGCCGTGTATGTGTTCCTAATGTTGATGGCTTGAGAAAGAGAGTTCTAGAGGAGGCCCACAGTTCGAGGTACTGCATTCATCCAGGTGCCACAAAGATGTATCGTGACTTGAGGAAGCATTACTGGTGGCGGAGGATGAAGAAGGACATTGCAGAGTATGCGGCTAAATGTTTGAATTGCCAGCAGGTCAAGCATGAGCACCAGAGGCCAGGTGGCCTACTTCAGCGGATGCCCATTCCAAAATGGAAGTGGGAGCGCGTCACTATGGATTTCGTGTTTAGGTTGCTGCGGACTCAGCGGAAGGTTGATTCAGTGTGGGTTATTGTGGATAGATTGACCAAGTCCGCCCATTTCATTCCAGTGGCGTCTACTTATACGGCAAAGACCTATGCTCAGATTTACATTCAGGAGATAGTGAGGTTGCATGGTGTGCCAGTCTCCATCATATCAGACAGAGGCCCTCAGCTCACTTCCCATTTCTGGAGAGCTGTTCAGAGTGAGTTGGGGACCCGCGTGGAGCTTAGCACGGCATTCCATCCTCAAATCGATGGGCAGTCGGAGCGGACAGTTCAGATTTTAAAGGAGATTCTTATAGCATGCGTGATTGACTTTGGAGGGCAGAGGGATCAGTTCTTACCCTTGGCGGAGATTGCATATAATAACAACTATCAGTCCAGGATAGAGATGGTCCCGTATGAGGCATTATATGGTCGGTGTTGTCGTTCTCCGGTCGGGTGGTTTGAGCCTGGTGAGGCTAAGCTGCTTGGTACAGACTTGGTTCGAGATGCCTTGGATAAGGTAAAGTTGATTCAGGAGAGACTCCGCACAGCTCAATCAGGGCAGAAGAGTTACGTGGATCAGAAGGGGCGTGATGTATCATTTATGGTAGGCGAGAAGGTTCGCTTGAAGGTTTCGCCCATGAAGGGCATTATGAGATTAGGGAAGAAGGGCAAGTTGAGCCTAAGGTTTATTGGCCCCTTTGAGGTGTTGAGGCGAGTTAGGGAGGTTGCCTATGAGCTTGCTTTACCTTCCACTTTATCAGGAGTTCATCCAATCTTCCATGTATCGATGCTCCGGAAGTATCATGCAGTCTATTCGCATGTGTTGGATTTCAGTACCATTCGGTTAGATGAGAGCTTGAGCTACGAGGAGGAGCCAGTTGCCATTGTTGATAGACAGGATTGCCAGTTGAGGACCAAGAGGATTTCTACGGTAAGAGTCCAGTGGAGGGGCCAACCGGTCGAGGAGGCGACCTGGGAGTCCGAGGAGAACATGCGGAGCCGATATCCCCACTTATTCAGCAGTCCAGGTACCTTTCGAGGACGAACATTTGTTTAAGAGATGGAGGATGTAACGACCCGATTGGTCGTTTTGCATTTTCGAACCACGTTCCCTTAAATAATACTTTCCTCACTTGCTTTAGCTAATTTATGACTTGCGGGGACGGGTGATTTAGAAGTTAGAAGAGTTTTGAGCAAGATTAAGCCTAGTTACTTCTTTAAGTTCCTTTAAAAAGGCCAAGTTTGACTTCGGTCAATATTTTGGGGAAACGGACCCAGAATCGTGATTTGACAATTTTGAGGGTCCGGGGGAAAATATGGGACCTGGGCGTATGCCCAAAATCGAATTCTGAGGTCCCTAGCCCGAGTAATAAATTTTTATGTAAAATTGTTAAGTTTAAATTTCAAAGAATTAAATAAACTAATAAATTATTGTTTTCATAGGTATCGTTTTCGAATTTCGATTTCAAAACTTGGTATAAGTCTGAAATATCAGTTAAGACCTACCCGTAAAATTTGGTGTCAATCCGAGTAGTTTAAGGGCGTTTTGACTCGTTGGAGGAAAGTTTAGAACTTGAAGTTCAATGATTTGAGACATTGGGTTTTGGGGTGTGATTCCTCAATTTAACGCTGTTTTGAGTGTTTTGAGGGTTTGAGTAAGCCCGCCTCGTGATTTCAGACTTGTCGGTATGATTGGGGGGAAGAGGGGAGGGAGCCCCGAGCGTCAAATGGTCGAGGTTCTATTGAGGTGGAAACTTAGAAAAAGGACTGAGGTTGCTGCTTCTGTCATAACTGCATCTGCGGTTCTTGGACCGCAGAAGCGGGACCGCAGATGTGGCCATTAAGTCGCAGAAGCGAAAAGGGGGCCGGACCAGGTAAACCACATAAGTAGTCATTTAACCGCAGAGGCGGTTCCGCTTAAGCGGATGTCGGACCGCAAAAGCTGTCGAGCCCAACTAGCCCAGGACCGTAGAAATGGCCCAGTGACCGCATAAGCGGTCTCGCCTATGCGGCCCCAGACTACAGAAGCGGTCCAGTCTCTTATTGCCAAAAGCCGCACAAGCGGCCTAGTAACCGCATAAACGGTCTCGCTTATGCGGCCCCATACCACAGAAGCGGAAATCGCTGGGGGGCAGTAGCTTATTTAATATGGACTCAGCTCCATTTTTAACACATTTCTCTCAACATTTGGGCGATTTTGGGGGTTTCAAACAGAGAGAGTCTCCACATATCACTGCAAGGTAAGTAATTCCCACTCACTTTTAGTTCAAATACATAAACATTAGGTAGATTTAACACTAAAAATTTGGTAAAATCAGCTAGACCTAGGGTTTAATGAAAACTAAGGTTTTATCACATAATTTGCCATGTAATGAACTAGAAATCATATATTTGTGATCCGTAGGTGATAGGAAACAACTTCCTTCGAAAAATCTTGGAATCCGTGCACGTGGGCCCGGGGTCAGAATTTAGGAAACTTGTGTTAATGGTTGGGGAATTGCTTAAATAGGTAGAATTTAACCTTGTAAGCCTTTATTCACTAGTTCTACTTTGTTTGATTAGTTTGGGATTGTCCGGCTTCGAATTAAGGACTTGGTCTCGTTCTTGGACATTGGGAGTACACTTTGGAGCGAGGTGAGTCTCCTTTCTAACCTTGTAAGAGGGAATTGTCCCCATAGGATTGTAAATGAGTAATTGTTGCTAAATGCGGGGGCTACGTATGTACTAGGTGACGAGAGTCTGTGCGTAGCTACTATATGATAATTGTTCAGGTAGTTTAGGACCCACGTCTTGTCTAATTGGGGAATATCTCTTATTTTAAATTGCCTATATGATCATTTTGACTTGCTAGAGACTTGAGGGAATGAAAAGTGAACATATGAGTCGTTGAGCCTTGGTAGGAATTCCCTTGTATGTAATTGAACTTTATGTGCTTTTCTTGATATTTTCTTGATGATTATGGATCGGGCCGATCGCCTCAGTGATAATAGATGCATCTATGGTTTGTGCCGCTCGACCCTCGGCAGTGCACAATTTATTTTTCGTTGGAGCGGAATGTCGACCTCGGCATATTTGTGCATGATTTATATGCTTGCATTTAGTTATGACATGATCACACATTTGATATGAAAAGGGAAAAACAGGCAATTTAATTATGACAAGAACATGAATATGGCTCTTTTATTAAACTAGTGTTATTAGAAATCCTTTCTGCTGTATATATCACCTTATTATATTATATTATATTATCTTGACCTTAGTAAGTATCAAGTCGACCTCTCTCTCTACTTCTTCGATATTAGACGGGATACTTACTGAGTATATGTGGTTTATGTACTCATGCTACGCTTCTGTACTTAAATGTACAGGTATTTGAGGCAGGTGGATCTGGGAATTTTCCTGGTGCGCAGCAATGAGCACGCGTGGGGACTTCTACGATGAGCTGCTTCTCTCTAATACCGATCCGCAGCCAAAGAAGTCCTTTCTTGTACTTTTGTTTCTGTCTATCCTGATTTAGACAATAGGATAGTGTATTATTCTTTTGTGTACATTTTACTAGTCGCTCGTAGCTTGTGACACCAGGTCCTGGCACACACAACAGTACACATTTATTTTTTGGTGTTGTATTGCTATTGTAGCACTTTATGATCCTTACTGGACTTACCTTTTATGTACGAATATCTAGTATAACTGTTTATTGGCTAAGGTAAAATGAGAACTTAATCACATTTCCGCATCGGCTGGCCTAGCAATGGTGTTAGGCGTCATCATGACCTATTATGGTGAAATGGGTCGGGACACCTTCAGACTCAAAAATGCAGGGGCGACGTATCAAAGACTGGTTACCAGAATGTTCAAGGAATATCTTGGCAAGACCATGGAGGTCTATATCGACGATATGCTGGTGAAGTCGGCAAACAAAGAAGACCACCTCGACCATCTGAAAGAAGCCTTCGAGATACTACGATAGTATGGGATGAAATTGAACGCAGAAAAGTGCGTCTTCGGCGTAGCCTAAGGAAAGTTCTTGGGCTTCCTCGTATCACAATGAGTTATCAAAGTCAACCCGGACCAGATCAAGGCAATAGACGCAATACCTGAGACCTTGAACAGCAAAAAATTGGTACAAAAGTTGACGGGTCGAATAGCCACTCTATCCAGGTTCATCTCACGATCCTCCGACAGGTGCCATAAATTTTTTAACATATTGAGAAAAGATCACGGACTACAATGGAACGAGGAATGCGCCGAGGCCTTGAAAAAGTTAAAATCATACTTGTCTTCGCCACTATTGCTAGTCAAAGCGAACCCTGGCAAACCCTTGCTAGTATACCTGGGAGTGTTCGAAGTCGCTGTCAGCGCAGTTCTGGTCCGTGAAAACAAAGGTACGCAATCTCCTATTTACTATATCAGCAAAACCCTAGTGGACGCCGAAATACGGTATCCACACCTCGAGAAGTTGGCGCTGGCACTAGTCGTAGCTTCACGAAAGCTTAGACCCTACTTTCAGTGTCACCCCATAAAAGTTATAACCACCTTCCCCCCGAGAAGCATCCTACACAACCCCGAGTTGTCGGGCAGGCTCTCCAGATAGGCCATAGAGCTCAGCGAGCATGACATATCCTATCACCCAAGAAACGCCATCAAGTCACAGGTACTTGCAAACTTTGTCGCCGATTTAAGTACAGAGATTCTGCTGGAAGCGGAACTGGAGGCCATTCGTGCCTCTCCTAGTACTGACCTCTGGACCCTCTACACTGATGGCGCTGCCAGCACCTCAGGATCGGGACTGGGACTCGTTCTCGAGGTCCCCACGGGCTAAATAATTCATCATTCCATACGATGCCCCGAGATGACTAACAACGAGGCCGAGTATGAGGCTGTGATTGTAGGTATGAGGTTAGCCATCAAATACGGAGCTCAACGACTCATCCTCCATTGCGATTCCCAACTCGTGGTGAACCAGGTCACCGGGACTTACCAAATCAAGGAATAGAGACTGCAAAAATATCAATTAAAAATTCACAAGTTGATGCCCGAGTTTGACAAGTGCCGCCTGGAACAAATCCCTAGGGCGCAGAATGTCGAAGCAGATGGCCTAGAAAAATTGGCTGTAGACCCCAAAAATATCAACAGGGGAAATATATTCACCCTCCTCCATTCAGCCATAGATCACACTGAGGTACTATCTTAAAATCTAACTTGGGACTAGCGCAACCAGTTTTTCTCCTATTTGCAGGACGGGACACTCCCGCTCGACAAAAAAGAAGCCAAAAAGCTCCACATACAAGCCGCCCAATACAGCCTAATAAATCAAAATCTCTACAAAAGAACATTTGGCGGACCCCTCGCTAAGTGCCTAGGGCCACACCAAAAGAGGCAAGTACTCGAAGAGGTGCAAGAGGGCCACTATGGCGCACATATCGACAATCGTGCTCTCGTCCGTTGCATCATCCGAGCCAGATACTACTGGCTCACTATGAAAAAGGAGGCAGCAGAGTATGTTCGCAAGTGTGAACAGTGCCAAAAATACGCCCCAATGATACATAAACTAGGAGGGCCCCTGCACTCGGTAATATCACCTTGGCCCTTTATCAAATGGGGAAAGGACATAATCGGTCCCCTGCCAGCAGGGCGGGGAAAGGTACAGTTTCTGTTAGTTTTAACTGACTATTTCTCCAAGTGGGTGGAAGCAGGTGCGTACGCCCAAATACGCAAACAGGAAGCCATCGCCTTCATATGGAAAAACATCATCTGTCGTTTCGGCATCCCTAAAAAAATCAGCTGCGACAACGGCTCCCAATTTATCGGCAAAAAGATACCAGAGTTCTTTGACAAATGGCACATCAAACGAATACTCTCCACGCCATACCACTCCGCCGCCAACGGCCAAGCAGAATCTTCCAGCAAAATAATATTGAACATACTGAAGAAGAAACTCGAAGAAGCAAAAGGGCTCTAGCCCGAACTACTACCAAAAGTACTGTGGGCATATCGAACCTCACCCAAATCCAGCACAGGTGAAACACCGTACTCACTGGTCTATGGAACCGATGCGGTCAAACCAGTCAAAATCGGAGAACCGAACCTGAGATATTCACATACCAGCAGAGCAGACAATGACATGAATAGGCTTGAAGACCTCGATGAGGTCGAGGAATGAAGGGATATGGCCCATATAAGAATGACGGCTCAAAAGCAACAGATTGAAAGGTATTACAACAAAAAATCCAAAATACGACCACTCAAAGTGGGCGACTACGTCCTCAAAGCCAAAACTTTGGCGTCAAAAGACCCGAGCGAAAGGAAACTAGGCACCAATTGGAGCGGGCCATATAAAAATCACAGCAAATGCAAGCAAAGGAGCATTCCAATTAGAAAAAATGGAAGGAAAAACACTCCAAAACAACTGGAACGTCGCCCAACTCAAGTACTTCCACTTTTGAAGGGCGTCTCCCGAGTCGTACTCTTTTTCCCTTACCCGAGTTTTGTCCCAATCGAGTTTTCTTAGTGAAGTTTTTAACGAGGCGGCGAAGGGGACACCTAGCGGTGTATGGAGATAGGTTTATCACATCGGCCACTCGACGCGCTCTCCATTATGTAAGCGGCTAAGGCGACCTTTTCCATTATGTAAGCGGCTAAGGCCATCGCCAGTAAATGTCGAACCAGCTCGACGACGACGGATAATACTTCAATGACAGTTCAAATTACATCCTATGGGCCAAAGGCCATCGCCAATAAACATCGACCCAGCTCGACGACGACGGATAACACTTCAACGATAGTTGAATTTACATCCTCTGGGCCAAAGGCCATCGCCAATAAACATCGACCCATCTCGACGACGACGGATAACACTTCAACGATAGTTGAATTTACATCCTATGGGCCAAAGTCCATTGCCAATAAACGTCGACCCAGCTCGACGACAACAGATAACACCTCAACAACAATTGAAGTTACATCCTATGGGCCAAAGGCCATCGCTAGTAAACGTCGACCCAGCTTGATGATGACGGATAATACTTCAACGACAGCTGAAGTTACATCCTATGGGTCAAAGACCATCGCCAGTAAACATTGACCCAGCTCGACGACAACGGATAATACTTCAACGACTGCTGAAGTTACATCCTATGGCCAAAGGCCATCGCCAGTAAATATCGACCCAGCTCGAGGACGACGGATAATACTTCAATGACAGTTGAAGTTACATCTTATGGGCCAAAGGCCATCGCCAATAAACGTCGACCCAGCTCGACGATGACGGATAACACTTCAACAAAAGTTGAAGTTACATCCTATTGGCCAAAGGCCATCGCCAATAAACGTCTACCCATCTCAACGAAGACGGATAACACCTCAACAACAGTTGAAGTTACATCCTATGGACCAAAGGCCATCATCAGTAAACATAATACCTCAACGACAGTTGAAGTTACATCCTATGGGTCAAAGGCCATCGCCAGTAAAACGTCGACCCAGCTAGACATCAACGGATGACACTTCAACAACAGTTGAAGTTACATCCTAATGGCTAAGGCCAAAGTAGACAAACGTCAACCCCGCTCGATGAGGACGAATAACACTTCAACAACAGTTGAAATTACATCCTATTGGCTAAGGCCATCTCCATCAAAGCGCCGGCCAAGCTCGACGATGATAAACAACGTTTAAATAACGAACAACATGAGAAGAATAACAACAAAAGTATGATCCTTTCACTATGACAAAAATTATATACATTTAGTCCCGCGAAGGGCCCCCATTACATTCCAAAAAGAAAAAAGAAAAAACATATACAAGCCTTAAGGAGCCTCGCCATCCGCCCACTCTCCTTCTCGACCATCAACAAGGCGGTAAGCTTCATTAAACCATGGGTCAGACTCAAGCCAATTAACAGCCTCCAAAGCGTAGCCCTCTCGATCAGGGGAGTCAGAGCTGTACCCGCAAGCTATACGAGCAGCACGAACCTCGCGCCTCTGCTCCTGAACTTCCTCCTCAGAAGCACGTTCCACAACGAGAAGTTTTTTATATACATCCAATTTGGCCTCCGCATATACCCACATCTCATGCGCATCTCGAGCCACGTCCCCAGGCCATGGCGGGGCAATACACCTGAGAACGTCGACCTCAGCCACTTGGCTTCGAGTTTAGCTGTGAAAGCTGCCACCCTACGATGCAGATCGGCAACCTTCACCGCTACCCCACAGCTAAACTCCAACTCCTCTTCCCTCAATTTGAGGAGTGATTCCTGCTTGCTATTACAAGCCACAGCTTTCACCAACTCCTCATCCGTTTTCTCCAGCTCCGCCACCCTGCGGCTTAATTGTGCCTCCTTTTGTTCGAGGCTTTCCCGAAACACCCAAAATTTTGGATCTTGCTGGAAAAGGTCCACCGCTGCCTGATGCTTGGAGCGATACCACTTGTACTTCTTCACTATTTTATCAAAAATGATCGCTCTTCTCCTCACGAGGCCTCATCTCCACTTCCAAAACCAGGGTCTGAAAAATATACACATACATGTGAGTTAGTACACATCAAAATTAACTTCACGACACACGGAAGAATGAAGAGTTACCTGTAACGCCATACCAGCGACCCTCCGAGACAACTCCGAATCACTGACCTGTAACGCCATACCGGCAACCCTCCGAGACAACTTCGAATCACTGACAGCGCTCAGCATCTCGCGCTTGGGGGCGGCACACAGTAGAGTCATCTCCAACACAGCCCGCTCGCTATGTTGTAACAAATTGTAAGCCCCTGGAATCACGATGCAGCTGCCAGACCCGTCCGTTGCCATCTCCACGTGTGCAATGCCTTTCGTCATCTCGTCCACGTCCCCGTGGGCAGCCTCAGTAGTCGGTCCCTCAGCATCGCCACCAACGAGAGGTGATGAGCCACCCTCGGCAAAACAAATCGAGCTGGTACCGATATTAGCACTTTTCTGGTGGGTCGGCCTCCCCGAAAGGATGGCGTTAGCCATAAAGACGGGTCTAGTTGTTTGGTGAGATGCGTCACTCCTTTCATCCCCAGTCACCACCACCTTACCCGTTATGAGCCTCCGCCTTTTTCTCTCCTCGGGCTCCTCACCCTCGGAAGGCTCGTCCACAGGCTGCGGAGACAATGTCGATGGCCTCGCCTCACTCATAGCCACCTCCGCAGGAGTAACCTCTTGTAGAGAGACTACGGTCGCCCCCTCCCTGACAGATGCATAAAGTATCTCCTGCATATTCTGACCAACATCTGATCGGGCGGAGGTGGATGCCATCGCCTTCCTCTTAGGAGCACTTCGACCTATCAATGCAAATAGTTTAGTTGACGAAGTTTGTAGAAGAAACTAATTAAAGTCAAAGAAATACCTGAAGGACCCGCGGGGCCGTAACGCTCAAGGAACTCAGCCCATGTGCGGGTTTCTTCCGCGAGAGGCAGCAAACCAGCTACCCACTGCTTGATATCAGTTATGAATCGGGGAGCGTGAGCTATTGCTGCAAAATAATAGAAAAAATCATAACGATAGTATAACCGGAATCGCTAAGGTCATGTATGATAAATGACTCGACGGATGGGAATACTTACGTCTCGAATTCCACTTCTCAGGGAATCCGACGAGGGTTAGATACCAGGTGCTCCGTTTTGATAAAGAAGTACCTACACTAATAGCCATGGTTAGCCTGATCAACGGTCTGCACGACCAAACCCTTCGAGCCACGATTCTTTAGATGCAACATGGTACCCCCTCAGGTAGCCGGCGCTGAATAGCTGCAATAGGTGGGGGACAGAGACCTCTAACCCAGCTAGCTCCACATATGTAGACATTATCCTACATACTTTTAGGGTGTACGGAGTGAGTTGGGTGGGACACATGTTGTAAAAACGGCAGAGCTCTTCCGCCAATGGGAAAATGGGAAGGCCATAGGCGATTAAAAAAGGATATTCGTAAAACGCGCAGTACCCCGGTCTGTGGGCGTTCACGAAGTCCGCTCCCGCTAAAACCATCTTCACGTGTGCGGGTATATCGTACGACGCACGAAGATTATCTAAATCATCTTGTGTTAACTCGGACTTCTCCCAAGGTTCCTCGGGAGAATCCCGTTAAAAGTCCCTCGTGATAAGGAGTTGCTTCGGTAGCACATTATCCACGGTGAGAGGGGTGACATCCTCCCCTCTCCCTCCCTTATCACCGCAAGAGGGAGGCGGCGCGTAAGATGGTTTATTATTATGAGCCCCGGATTGTTATCCCTTTTAGGTTTTGTAATGGTTTCCGTTCAATGAATGGTGTACGAACCACAAGTGTACTTTCAGAGAAGCAATGGATTTTCGGAGAAAGGAAGTGTTTTCTTGAATAGTCGAAAAACGTTTGCAGATGATCTAAAGCTGGATTAAGTTAAACCTTTTCCCTATTTATAGGGTTAGGTGGCATTGAAATCGAAGGGGCAAGGCCCAAACAGGCGTGGGAAACCGAGCATCAGAACACCTTTTGTACTTCCTCGGGAATACGCGTAATGATGACGCATGCATATGATGATGTCATTTTAGGGAAGGGATTACGCGCCAATATATCATCAGATTCAAATGATCACCCCTCTACGTCGTCGTCCCCGAACATGGTCAAATTCTCCCAGAACATGGTTCGTGGTTCCGTCCATCGGAGACGCACTTCGTTACATCACCGACGAATGGAGGGACTAACTGTACGGGGTCAAATTCTGCCCATTACGGTATCAACGACCCATGACTAAGCAATAGTCGAAACGAGGGTACGACCTAAGAATGTCGGGGTGAAACATGCCTTTAGGTCTCGTCGTCTCCTCGAAAGCACCTGACCTATCTCTGCATTATTTTATTATTTCAAGCATTATTTTATTATTTTAAGGGAGTTCACCTGTTATATAAAGGATGATCCCAATGTTGTAAAGACATATGATCTCTTCTAAGACAAGCTTTTTCTTTCTCTCTCTCTATCTCTTCCTCTCTTGAATATTCAATCTATCAAAAGCAATAAAAAATATAATACATATTTTTAGATCTCATTATATTTTATTATAATATACCCTTGATTTATTTTGATTGTATTCACTTGCAAAGTAATTACTATCTTTCGAATCAAACAAATAACAAGAATTAAAGTTCGCAGAACTTTTTACACAATCTTTGATTGTTTGACTATTTGTATAAATTATCTGCTCTCGACTTGAATATTGGTGTTAATAAAAAGAAAACTTAGACGTGTGGCAAATGCATGTCCTTAAAGCCATGTCATTGATTCGTCTCTTGTGTCTATATACTTACGGTTTAAAGACGTCCTCTGATTTTATTGATAAGGTATAGTTGACCTATCAATGCAAATTGTTTTTCCAGTCTCCTAATGGGTACATATCAAAGATCATAAACGGCTTTCCATTCTTATGAGTAAGTTTTCATATTTTTTACTCCTATGAATTACCGTGACATTGATCTTCAAAGACATACAATAACCTCTCTTCATTGCTACTTTGTTTCTACTATTTTATGCCTTTAATACACTCATTTCAGCCATAAGATCATGGTGGCTAGAATTCTATACAATAATAATAAAAAGTTTCAATGTGGAGTGCCTCTTGTCCTCTACTGCCTTATGGGAAAATTTGAAAAGTAAAAAAGAACTATTGTTTGGACGTGGAAAAGAAAAAGCTGAAAGTAGTCATGTTTCTAATTTTTCTTTTAAGTTATCTAATTTCTATGATTCATCAATCATAAAGTAGTCATGCTTCCTACAAGCTTTTGCTTTCCTTCTATCACTTCTTTTTACCTTTTTGGTATAACTTTTCATATAGGAAAAATTTGATTAAAAGCAGAAAACAGAAGAAAATACACGAGAGGGAGAGAGAAATTAGAATGTAGAATGAGGAAGAAGAAGATACAGTCAGATCTTCATTTCTTATTAATATTAAAATGAATATTACATGTGTATATTTATATTGACACTTGTTTAACTAACTTAACCACCTTCTTTAATCTTATTGGTGGAGACTAATAGGGGAAAATACTAAACTATCCTTAAGTGACTCCTTTCTCAACACTTCCCCTCAAGCTAGGAACCATAAAGATATTTAAAGTTCCAAGCTTGGGATTTAGATACTCATGTTGGATCCTGTTTAGTCTGTTGGTCAGAATATCACCTGGTTGTTCTTGAGTAGGAATATACTTTGTTGTAATCAATCCTTGTAAGATTTTTTCTCTAATAAAATGACAATCGATTTCAATATGTTTAGTACGTTCATGATAGACTGGATTTGCTGCAATTTACATAGCTGCTTTATTATCACTATATAGACTAACAGGTTGTTTGATATTAAACCCCAGTTCTGTTAGTAAACCAACTAGCCAAATCAATTCTACCACTGTTGGTGCAAGACTTCTATACTCTGCTTCTGCAGAGCTTCTGGAAACAGTTGTTTGTTTCTTTGATTTCCAGGAGACTAAGGACTCACCAACTTTAATTAAATAGCCAGAAACAGACTTCCTAGAATGAGGACAAGCTGCCCAGTCTGCATCACAGTAAGCTGTAATTTCAGTGTTGTTTTTACTAGACAGTAGAACTCTTTGACCTGGTTGTTGTTTCAGATATCTCACAATTCTGAGTGCTGTTTTCATATGAGATTTTTTAGGTTTCTGAAGGAATTGACTCAATGTTTGAACACTGAATGCAATATCTGGTCGAGTCATTGTTAAATCTAGCAATTTTCCAATTAACCTCTGATACGAATTAGGCTCTGGTAGTTCTTCATCTTCATCAGTTACTTCTTTGCCTTTGTTTGCATATATATCATATTCCTTTGTTGTTAACTTCACATTGAAATCAAGAGGAGTTATAGCAGGCTTGGCTGCTCCCAGACCTGTTTCTGAAATTAGTTCTAATGTGTATTTCCTTTGATGCACTAGAATTTCCCGACCGAACCTTACAAATTCAATACCTAGAAAATATTTGAGTTCACCCAAGTCTTTCATTTTGAATGCCTGATGTAAACCAGTCTTAGTTTCTTCTATTAACTATAAGCTATCTCCAGTAATGATCATGTCATCCACATACACAAATACTATAGTAATACCTTCTGAGGTTTTCTTGAAAAATAAGGAGTGATCACTTCAGTGAGTTTTGCATTCCATTGCCTTGGTGCCTGTTTAAACCATATAAGGATTTAATCAGTCTACACACTGGTCTTGTCTCCCCCTAACTGATAAATCCTTGAGGCAGTTCCATATATATTTCATCATATAGGTCTCCTTGAAGAAATGCATTATATATATCCATTTGATGTATATGCCATTGTCTAGTAGCAGCAATTGCTAACACTATAAGTTTTCATCTTTACCACTGGGGAGAAAGTTTCTTGGTAATTTATTCCTTCTTTTTGGCTAAATCCTTTTGCAACCAATCTTGGTTTAAACCTCTCTATTTCTCCTGTAGCTTTGTATTTTATCTTGTAAATCCACTTTTATCCTATAGGAGATTTTCCTTTAGGTAGTGTAACTATATCCCAGGTCTGATTGTTTTGTAAAGCTTCAATCTCAGTTTTTCATAGCCTCTATCCATCTGGGATCCTTGACTGCTTCTTGATAGCTTGTAGGTTCAGAAATAGATGATGAAGAAGCAATAAAAGACTGGTAGGTAGGAGAGATATTATCATATGATATGAACTTAGCTAAAGCATAAGGCTAATGTTGATGTACATTTAAAGAAACAAAATCTTTCATCCATAGAGGTGGTCTCTTTTCTCTACTTGATTTTCTTACTAAATCATTTTGTTGTAGGTTAGTAATTTCTGAGGATGAGTTATCAGGAATTACCTCAGTTGATGTGTGTGGTTGTAAGTCTTCAGAAGTAGTACCTTGTTGTATATGATCAACTGATGAGTTTGAGATTTGTTGATTTGGATCTTCTGTATTGTATATGTCCTCCGTGTGACTTACTTGAAAGCCAGTATTCTCAGCTTCATCTGTTTGAGCAATATTCTGATTTCCAAGATTGAATTGTCCTGGAGTGTCATCAAGTATTGATTGAAGGCTGTTGTTTGTGAACATAGGTATATTTTGGTTTTGTCTGATATTTTTGAATGGGAACACATCTTCTTTAAAGATGACATCTCTGTTAACAGAAAAAGTTTTATTGTTCAAATCATAGAGTAAATATCCTTTTTGTGAGGTTGCATAACCTATATGTATGGATGCCCTGGATCTTGGCATTAATTTGTCTTGTTCTTATACTGTCTTTGCAAAGCATAAACACCCCAGTACTCTGATATGTTTCAGAGAAAGTTTCTTTACATACAGCCTCTTATATGGTGATTTATAGTTCAAGATAGAGCTTGGCATTCTATTAATCAAATAGGCTGCAACTAAGACACAATATCCCCAGAACTTTATAGGTATATATACTTAAAATCTAATTGCTCGTGTGACCTCTAATAAGTGTCTGTGTTTTCTTTCAGCAACACCATTTTGTTGTGGTGTGTATGCACAGATAGTCTGATGAATTATTCCAAGAGTAGTAAATAAGTTATTGCAGGTTGAATTGACAAACTCAGTACCATTGTCACTTCTAATGACTTTAACTGTTTTGTTGAACTGAATCTTGACAAACACTATAAATTATTGAAGAACAGTGCATACATCAGACTTAAGTTTGAGTAAAAGTAGCCATGTATTTATGGAGAAATCATCTACCACAGTCAGAAAATACTTGTTGCCATAAAATGTAGGTACTTTATAAGGTCCCCAAAGGTCTACATGTATCAAATCAAAAATAGCAGTAGATTTAATGCAACTAGTAGGAAAAGGTTGCCTTGTTTGTTTTACACATGGGCATAAAACACATCTATTTATTCTTTCTGCTATAATATCTATCGTAATAGACAGTAAGTTCCTAAGAACATTTGTTGAAACATGTCCAAATCTCTTGTGCCACAACTCTATATCTTCTGTTGATTTGATCTCATATGTACTTGCACCTTCAGTAGCTGCTAGAGTGACTTCACTAGAACTCTTTCCTTCTGCTTGGCTTCTTAAGATGTATAGGCCATCATTTTCTCTATCAATCGATTTCACCTTCCTAGTGAAGAGCTCCTAAAAGATACAAAAATCAAGAAAAAAGCTACTAAGTATCTCAACTCTTTTGTCAACTTAGATACTGAAAGGAGATTAAATATGAACTGAGGGATATAGAACACATTAGTTTTTTGACTCACAGACTGATTTACAGCTTCTATTAATCCAGAGAGTTGACCAAACATATCCTCAGCAGATTGACTGTTATGTACACTGTTCTCATTTAGAACATTATATGCAGTTGTATTATTATATCTTGAATTTCCATTGTTTTCAGCCATTGAGTTGTGAGTGTTATAACTTTCAACTCCCCCTTTCTTTCTGAACTTAAATTCTGGGGGGATATCCCACAATGATATCCCACAATCTTATAATAATTTTCCTTGGTGTGACCTTTGAGTTTGCAAAAATCACATTGTACATTATAATTTTTCCTTCCTTTCTGATTGAACCTCTGATTACCACCTGTTCTTGAGTATATAGCTACCTCATATTGGTCAGACATATTTGTTGGATTTGCACCTAATAAACCTGCTGAAGCTGCTACTATTTTTTGACTTTCATCACTAATTTTCATAGCATATGCTTGATTCACAGTAGGCATTGGACTCATTAGCAGTATTTGACTTCTTGCTTGACTATATGAGTCGTTTAACCCCATCAAAAATTAAAACAATTTCAGTTTCTGTAGATGTATCACAAAATCCCTTGATTTTGCACAGTCACAACCAGGGGATGGGACCAAAGCTTAAAATTCTTCCCATAAATCCTTTAGTTTTGAAAAATAGATAGAAACAGATGTGGTTCCTTGGCTTAATGTAGCAATTTCTTTATGAAAATTAAAGGATCTTGTACCATCAACTTTGTTATATCGTTCAAACAAATCATTCCACACAGCTTGTGCGCTTGATGCATACATAATTCCACCTAGCAATCTACTAGCTACGGAATTCATTATCCAATAAAGTATTATTGCATTGACTCTTTCCCAATGATTCCCCAAGATTTCTGGAAATTTATCTTTAGTACAAGAGCCATCTATCAACCCCAGCTTGTTCCTCCCCAGTAAGGCTACCCTCATTGGTCTAAACCAAATTGAGTAGTTTTCAATACCTGTCAGTTGAAATGAGATAATCTGAATGCCACTGACATCTGCCGGAGATAGAAATAATGGGTGATTGTAATCTATGTTAGCCATTTGATTCACTCCTTTCACTGGAGAAGGAATTGGAGTTGTTGCATGTGTATCATTTGCTTGATTTGTTGGAATCACCATTTTTGATCAAGAAGTTCAAGAACCAGTCGTGAAATAACAACACAGAGAAGCCGATTGTTTTTTATTGTTTCAGAAATAAATCACACGCTAGAAATTATTAGCTAAGCTCTGATACCATATGATTAAAAGCAGAAAACAGAAGAAGAAAATACACGAGAGGGAGAGAGAAATCAGAATGTAGAATGAGGAGGAAGAAGATATAGTCAGATCTTCATTTCTTATTAATATTAAAATGAATATTACATGTGTGTATTTATACTGACATTTGTTTAACTAACTTAACCACCTTCTTTAATCTTATTGGTGGAGGCTAATAGGGGAAAATACTAAACTACCCTTAAGTGACTCCTTTCTCAACAAAAAATGACACACCATGCAAATCGTTTGAGAATCTTATTTAAATGATACTACTAAACAATAAAGAAATATTTGGTACAAGGTGGTTGCTATCTGTCCAACTTTTTAGTACTTTCCCAAAGTGAACAATCCACTAGGAAAAGTCTTTTGTTGAAGATATAAAAGACTTTCACTAATTAATAATTGGTGGCTTATATTTGAGAGGTAAGAGATGAACTTCTCACTTCCTAGGTAAATTCTAAGAACTTTTTGTGGTTATTTTTATTTTACTTAAGGATGGTCATGATATTTATTGATTGGGAATCTGAATTATAGTTTATCAAACGAAGTTGATGCGTAACGACTGCGGGAAGGAAACTTCATAGCATATGGAGAGTACTTTGTCAAACAAATGAATGGTTCACGTTCTCATCTTTCAGATAACAATATAAAATAAAATGAAATATGTTTTAAGTGGTATTCTTATATTTATCATTTGGTATCTTAAATACGGTGAAAATTATCCAAGAAGAAAATGATTGAGCTATGTGTGGACATAGGCAAGGGGAGGTGGTGATGAGATGCAATGTGATGCAAACGTCCCTCGTGTCAAAGTGCCAATTAGCTAATTCCATGGAGATCATAAGCAATGATGAGTATGTACTTTATGTGTTGTTTTCCTGTCTTCTAAATTCTGTTCCACTCTTTTTACACTATCTACTTTTCAAGTGAAATCTCTTATCAAATAGAGTCATATATCCAAGTATAAGGTTACTGATGGTGAATATAGAATTGCCACAATCATAGTAGCTTTAACATGTGCACTCTATACATTTTCTCTTTGGAAGTGTCAAGGTTCAAAGTGGTAATGTATTGTGTTGCAAGCTCAAATAACTGATCATCACACACAAAAATCAGAACTTGCTACTTTAATTTTTTGTTATGCGAGTCTATCAGCTTTAAATGTAACTTGATCAGAGCTCCCAATTGCGCGTGCATGATCTGTGTGATTATCTTATGGTTCTCATGTTTGGAGATCATAATATTTGTGGTCATTTTAAACTATGTTTCTTTACCAGCTACTTTTTTTGAGATGATGTTTCTTTACTAGCTACTTATAATGAGCTGTATCATTTTCTTAGTACTATCATCTTTTTTCGTTAAATGATTTGCTATTTTATGACCCAAGAAGGTGGACAACTATGAGTAGAAGTAGAAAAATTTCTAACCTGAGCGCATACATGCAGACGAGGAGATATAATACTATGTTGAAGGAGTGGATATCTTGATGTAAGAGAAGAGGATGATCGCTAAATTTGTATCTTGGATTAAAGTTGGTGATCTGATTGTCTTACCTGTTAGAATTACCATAGGTTTACCCTCGACAACAGGATCTATGTCAAGGTGTGCAAAAATTTGAGTTTCTCTTTTATTAAGCATAGAACAAAAGTGTTGTGTTCTTAGGCTTTAAATTCCAGCTTCTTTCGTCTCCCTGTTGACTGCCTAATTTGTTTTTATTTTTTAAGTAAATTGGATTTGAATTTTATGTGTCAGACAATATTTCCGAGTGCTAGGTTGACTATGGTGCGTGATCATAATAGCTTTAGTTTATAGCTCACTAGCATCAGGATCTTGGAGCTCATTCAGGTGATACCATCTGTTTAGACGCAAACGTTACCTTAAAAATACTGAAATTTTTGAAGCACGCTAAATTTCAATTAACTGAGTTTTTAAAATCAAGGATAACTTATTGTTGTGGCTTTGATGAATAGGTAAGGCTGAACTGACATTATAACATATTTCTTGTAGACACAGATGAGCCACATATCTCACGTTGTCCAAAAACTCTCAGATTTGGTATTACTATTGATATTAAAGAGTATGCTAAGTTATACTGGGAAGAGGTTTTGAAAGTGCATTTTGCATGTTTCCTTATGCTTTGTTGTCTCAAATAAGCCGTCTTTTTCATATTATCTTAGGCATACAAAATTCAAAATTCACATGACTTGAATCTGTTGATCTTTTTGATGCATTTTCAGAACATTTCACATCTTGAAGGATTGCATCTCACTTACATGAAAGAATATGTTAATGTTTAAAATAACAATAATGATCTAACAATACAGCTGGGAGAAATTTAAAGTTGGCCAAGTAGGTCTCTTTGCTTTCTTCTACCTTGAAAACTTTAAGATTTTCCTCTGTGTTATTCTCGGCCGTCACTATGGCAAACCTTAATTGTCCTTTTCCACTTTTTCATTGAGATATGAACACTGACAATCGATCTGGTTTGACTCAAAAGTTAAGAAAATACTTTATAAGTTAGAAAACAATCAAAAAATATGAAAGGGTAAATCGTAACCAAATATAATAGACCCAGAGATATAAGAATGATGTTATTGTTATAGATCTAATATTGTAAGATGATATTATGAACTCAAGAAACGATGTCCATCGGAGATAGAGATAGAGAGAGAGTAGGAGAAAATGAGAGAGTTGTATTATTCAAGAATAACATTGATGCCCTATTACAATGGGAAAATCCCCTTTATATAGGGAAAGGCCTTCCTTGGAATAATAATTAAAAAAATACAAAAAGTGGTCGATGTCCTCCTAGCGAGGATGCCGAGTTCTGACTGACGTTGCCTTCGTCCTTGCGTCCGAGCCGTCTCCTTCGGCATAGAGATGCATACTTACTGGGCGTACCCTTCGACGTAGAGACGTATAGGGCCAAATTTGACCCCATACAGTTAGTCCCTCCGCTCGTTAGAGGCGTATCCAGTAGACGTCTTCAATGGGCGGAAATGCAGACCTCGTCTTTAGAAAATTTTGACCTTACTATGGGGGTGATGACGTGAGTGAGGGGATATATATGGCATCATTAAGCCGTCGACACGTGGCCCCCTTTTTGAAATGATGTCATTGCCCGCATGCGTCATAATTATACTTGCTCCCGAGGCGGTTCAGGGGCTGATGTGATGTTTTGGTTTCCCGCGCCTGTTTTGAATCATGCCTCTTTGATTTCCGTGCATACTAACCCTATAAATAGGAGGAAGGTTCAATTTATTTTATCTTTCGAACCTTTGAACTTTTTCTGCTTCCTATTTCATTTTTCTCTCTAGTGACTGCTATCTCGTACGAGGCCCTTCCATTTCTTTTAAAACCACACTTCTTATCGTTAGAGCTTTGTTTCTCAAAGAAAATATCATGACAAAACGTGGACAAAGTAGTAAAAAGGCCATGGGTAATACCCCATCTAGGGTTCCGCCATCTTCCGGTGGTGAAGGCGAAAAGACAGAGAAGGCCCTTGTTCCTCTTAGTATAGACAACGTCCTTCCGAAGGAGATACATGTTTGTAGGGATTTTCCAACGAGGAGCCCAGCCCTTCCCTGGGAGCACAGCGAGTTATTACAATCCAACTTGGATGAACTTGGAAAGACGTACCATATTCCGGGCCACGTGGAGATGGTGCCGGCCGGGACGGACTATGCAAATGTGCATCGGCCTGGGTACTGCACATTCTATGAGTACCCATTCTTGATCGGTTACAGTCTCCCAATTTACCCCCTAATGGAGGAGCTTTGTCGTTTTTACAATGTGTGCCCGGCTCAGCTCACTTCCTACACTTTGAAGGTGTGCCGTATTATGACCACATATGCGGCCAGGGCTGAGTGCAGCGTCTCGGTCCACCACCTCTTATAGTTATTCAGCCCCGGTTACCTGAGAGGTACCATGCTGCAGCTGAAAAGTTGTGGCACAAGGGGCTTAGTTGTTAAAGCCGACAACAAGACTAACCGCCGCTTTTAGCGTAAATTCTTCTACATCAAGACAGAGCACCTCGTGTCGAATCCCGAAGGGTTCCCGGAAAGATGGAATCCAGAACGTATGTATTTTTACTTGTAAAATTTTCAGGACTGTTTGCGATTTTAACCGTACGGCCATTGTAATTTCTTTCGCCTACCCCCCCCCCCCCTGCAGCGAGGGCTTCTCCACCTCGGTTCATTGAAAATATTAGGTCGTGGGTGGAGGGAGTGATGCCGTATGCGGAGGAATGCCGCACTTGAGCTGCGTTTCTTGAACGATACGGCCCGCCAGGTAACTCTTTGATTAAGGTTTGGGGGTTTCCTTAGGTTTCGTTATCTGACTTATTCGTGTTGCCAGGTCGGAGCGCCCCCAAAAAGAAGAAGAAGAGCGTCGTTACCTCGTCTGGGGCGAGGACTGACTCTGAAGACGAATACATACCTTGTGGATCGCCTAGTGACGGCATTTCGGAGGTTCCTCAACCTGAGGTTGCACCCGTGGCTGCGTCCACAAGTGAAGCAACTCCTTCACCACCATCCCCAAGTCCTGTAGAGGAGACTTCCGAGGGCGAGGATCCGCCAGAAAGGAAAAGACGCCGGTTGATGACTGGCAAGGGTATAGTCACAGAAGATGAGGGGGCGAGTGAGCCCCGTCGGGAGTCAAGGCCAGTTTTTATGGCCGATGCCATCCATTCTGGGAGGTCGGCTTCCCAAGGAAAGGCAGTTCCTGACGCCACTCCAGCATATGTTCCGGAGGGTGGCTCGTCAGCTGCCCCTGAAGGAGCGGGTGATGGTGAGAGAGTGGACCCTGAGGTCGCCCCCGCGGATGCAGATGTACTAACGAGAGGTCCAGCCCACGTGGGGGTGACGGCAGGTGGATCTAACCGCCAAATTCTGATTCCAGGCGGGTATAACCTATTGAAACACAGTGAGCAGGCCGCAGCGGATATGACCCTGCTATGTGCGGCCGTTGAGCGCGAGATGTTAAAAGGTGTTAGCGACGGGGATTTATCTCGGAGGGTTGCTGGCGCGGCCTTGCAGGTATATTTTGATTCTCTTCATGTATCGTAAAGTGAGCTTTGGTGCATACTGACTTGACTTTTCTCTTTTTCCTCTTCTTTAGACTCTCATTTTGGAGATAGAGAGGGGTCGGCGAGAGCAAAGGAAGGCTGCCACCTTTAACAAGGTGATAAAGAAGTATCGGCGATGCCGTGCCAGGCATCAAGCATTGGCGGACCTACTCAAATAGGACCCACAATTTCGGGTTTTTCGTGAGGGCTTGGAGCTGTCGGAGGCCCAGCTGAAGCGAAGGGTAGTTCAGCTGGAGCAAGTTGATGACCAGCTGATGGCCGCTTTGGCTCAAAATATTGAACTGGAGACTCTTCTCCAGTCAAAGGAAGATGAACTGGAGGTTGGTCGTGGGGTAGCGGCGGAAGCCGCTGATTTGCGAGCCAAGGTCGCTGCCCTGACCGCCGAGCTTAATGCCAAGGCGGCTGAAGTTAAGGCACTTAAGCTGACTGTTGCGTCCAGGCCCGATAAGGGTGTGCATGGCGAGGCGCGAGAGATGTGGGTGTACGCCGAAGCTAAGCTTGTCGTGTTCGAGGAATTCTTAGTTGTTGGCCGAGCTACTGAGGCGGAGGTTCAGGATCAGCGGCGTATTGCTCAGGTCACCCGTGAAGCTTGCGGGTATAGTTTCGATTCCCCAGACCGGGCGGGCTATGCTTCCGAAGACATTAACCGTCTAGGCTCTGGGTCCTGGATCTCAAAAACTTATCAGTCCGGGGGCGGCAAAATGAACGACGGACCGGCGGGGCGTGGTGAACGGGATGGCGGAGCACCATAGAACTTGTACTCACTTTGTTTTGCTTTTTTTTTGGAGATGTAAATGGGTCTTGTTGTACATGTATTTTTTGATAATAATGGAAGTTATACTTTTATTGTTACTCTCTTCTTTTTGTATCTTTTATTTTTGGTATCTCGTCTCCGCGAGTGGATGCTTGCTTGTTTCTAAGGTTCTTTAGTGTGCATCCTGAACGTTGCTTGTGTTATCCGCCGATAGGAAGCAGCTCTAATTAATAGTGGCATTGCTTTGTCTGCTACTTACGTGCCTTGTGCCGTAATCGAACAGGGTTGGCGACCGTTGACGACGGTGGCCTTAGCCGTAATATTGTCGATGGCTTTAGCCATGTATGTAAATTTGACTGCCGTCGAGTTGCTCGTTTGTCATAGTCGAACTGGATCGACTTACTGACAACGATGGCTTTAGCCTTTTGTATGTTTGGGGGCGGCCTTGGCCGTATACGTAACTTTTATTGTCGTCGAGATACTTCTTTTGTCGTAGTCGAGCTGGGTCGGCTTATTGACGACGGTGGCCTTAGCCATTTTCACATTAGGGATGGCCTTAGCCATGTACGTGACATCGACTATCGTCGAGTTACTTCATTTGTCGTAGTCGAGCTAGGTTGACTTATTGACGATGGTGGCCTTAGCCATTTACACGTTGGAGATGGCCTTGTCCATGTATGTGACTTCGACTGTCGTCGAGTTACTTCGTTTGTCGTAGTCAAAATGGGTAGACTTATTAATAGTGGCATTGTTTTGTCTACTACTTACGTGTCGTGGCCGTTTATACATTAGAGATGGCCTTAGTCGTTCATACATTGGAGATGGCCGTAGCCGTTCATACGTTGGAGATGGCCGTAGTCGTTCATACATTGGCAATGGCCTTAGCCGTTCATACATTGGAGATGGTCGTAGCTGTTTATACATTGGAGATGGCCATAGTCGTTCATACATTGGAGATGGCCGTAACCGTTCATACATTGGCGATGACCTTAGTCGTTCATACATTGGAGATCATACTAGTCCAGTCCCTTTGTCACGCCAGTCAAGAAAGTGTATGGAGTGGCTGGTGTGATAAACTTGTTTCGTAAGTATCCCCAGGTGTCCCCTCTGCCGCCTCATTAAAAACCTCCCCGAGAAAACCCAATTGGTACAAAATGCGGGTAAGGGAAAAAGAGTGCGACTCGGGAGGCGCCTTTCAGAAATGGAAATACTTGAGGTAGGCGACGTTCCAATTGTTTTGGAGCATTTTTCCTTCCATTGTCTCTAATTGAAATGCCCCTTTATTTGCTGATGATGTGATTTTGTATGGCCTATCCTAGTTGGTGCCCAGCTTTCCTTCGCTTGGGTCTTTTGACGCCAACGTTTTGGCTTTGAGGACGTAGTCACCCACTTTGAGTGGTCGTATTTTGGCCCTCTTGTTGTAGTACCTTTCGACTTGTTGTTTCTGGGCCACCATTCTTATGTGGGCCATTTCTCTTCTTTCCTCGGCCTCATCAAGGTCTTGAAGTATGTTCATGTCGTTCTCTGCTCTGCTTGTATGCGAATACCTCAAGCTTGGTTCGCTGACTTCGACCGGTATGACTGCGTCGGTTCCGTAGACCAGTGAGTATGGTGTTTCTCCTGTGGAGGATTTGGGCGTGGTCCGGTGTGCCCATAGCACTTCCGGTAGTAGCTCAGGCCATAGCCCTTTGACGTCCTTGAGCTTCTTCTTTAGTATGTTTAGTATCGTTTTGTTGGACGACTCTGCTTGGCCGTTGGTGGAGGGGTGGTATGACGTGGAGAGTATTCGCTTAATATGCCATTTGTCGAAGAACTCTGTTGTCTTCTGGCCGATGAACTGTTGTCCGCTGTCGCATGTGATTTCTTTGGGGATGCCAAAGCGGCAGATGATATTTTTCCATATGAAAGCGATGACTTCATGTTCGCGTATTTGAGCGTACGCACCTGCTTCCACCCACTTGGATAAATAGTCAGTTAAAACTAATAGAAATCGTACCTTCCCTCGTCCTGCTGGCAGCGAACCGACTATGTTCGTTCCCTATTTGATGAAAGGCCATGGGGAAGTGACTGAGTGGAGAGGCTCTCCTGGTTGGTGTATCATGGGGGCGTACTTTTGGCATTGTTCGCATCGGCGGACATACTCTGTCACGTCTTTTTTCATAGTTGGCCAATAGTAGCCGGCCCGTATTAAGCAGCACACGAGGGCGCGGTTGCCTTTGTGGGCACCGCAGTGACCTTCGTGTACTTTTTCGAGTATCGGCGTCATTTGGTGCGGCCCTAGGCACTTGGCCAGGGGTCCGCCAAAAGTCCTTTTGTAGAGCTCGTGGTTTATCAGGCAGTACCGGGCGGCCTATACGCAGAGCTTCTTGGCTTCCTTTTTGTTAGGTGGGAGTGTTCCATCATGTAAATAGGACACAAACTAGTTGCGCCAGTCCCAAGTCAAATTTAAGGAGAGTACCTCAGTATGATCAATGGCTGAATGAATGAGGGTGATCGCGCTTTTTTTGTCGAAGTTTTTAGTGGCTGAGGCCAGTTTTGCTAGTCGTCTACCTCAGAGTTCCACGCCCTCGGGACCTATTCGAAGCAGCACTTGTTGAGCTCAGTCATTAATCTGTGGATTTCTAACTGGTACTTTTGCAATCTCTGCTCCTTGATTTGGTAAGATCCAGTGACTTGGTTCACCACGAGTTGGGAGTCGCAATGGAGAATGAGTCGTCGAGCTCCATACTTGATGGCTAGTTTTATACCTGCAATAACAGCCTCGTACTCGGCCTCGTTGTTAATCATCTCGGCCTCGTTGTTAGTCATCTCGGGGCATCGTATGGATTGGGGAATTATTTCGCCCGTGGGGACCTCGATAACGATTCCCATTCCCGATCTCGAGGCGTTAGCGGCGCCGTCAGTGTAAAGAGCCCATAGGTCGGTGTTGGAGGGGGCACGATGTGCCTCTTGTTCCGCCTCTGGTAGTATCTCTGCGCTGAAGTCGGCTACGAAATCGGCGAGTACTTGCGACTTGATGGCAGTTCTCGGGAGATACGAGATATCGTGCTCGCTGAGCTCTATGGCCCATCTGTCGAGCCTGCCCTATAGCTCAGGCTTATGTAGGACGTTTCTCAAGGGGAAGGTTGTCACTACTTTTATGGGGTGGCATTGAAAATAGGGTCTGAGCTTCCGTTAAGCTATGACCAATGCTAGAGCTAATTTTTCAAGGTGTGGATACCGTGTTTCGGCGTCCACTAAGGTTTTACTAATATAGTTAATAGGGGATTGCGTACCTTTGGTCTCGCGAACCAATACTGCGCTGACGGCAACCTCGAACACGGCCAAATACACCAGCAGGGGCTCGCCCGGATTTGCTTTGGCCAGCAGTGGTGGAGAAGATAGGTACGATTTCAGTTTTCTCAAGGCTTCTGCACATTCCTCATTCCACTGTAACCCATTGTCCTTTCTCAGTACGTTGAAAAATTTGTGGCATCTGTCGGAGGATCACGAGATGAATCTAGATAGGGCGGCTATTCGCCCTGTCAGCTTTTGCACCTATTTTTTACTGTTCATCATTTCAGGTATTGCGTCTATAGCCTTGATCTGATCTGGGTTGACCTCGATACCTCGTTGTGATACGAGAAATCCTAAGAATCTCCCTGAGACTACACCGAAGGCGCATTTCTCGTGGTTCAGTTTCATCCCGTATCTCCTCAATATCCCAAAGGCTTCCTCCAGATGGTCGATGTGATCCTCTTTTCTTGTTGACTTCACCAGCATATCGTCGACATAGACTTTCATAGTCTTACCGAGCTGCTCTTTGAACATCTTGGTGACCAGTCTCTGGTATGTAGCCCCTACATTTTTTAGCCCGAAGGGCATTACCATGTAGCAGTAAGTCCCTTGATAGGTGATGAAAGTCGTCTTCTCCTAATACTCTTCGGCTATCATGATTTGATTGTAGCCGGAGTAGGCATCTAGGAAGCTCAACAGCTCATGTCCTGTGGTGGCGTCGATCAATTGGTCGATGTGAGGTAGTGGGAATGAATCCTTCGGGCACGCTTTGTTCAGATCGGTGAAATCTACGCACATTCTCCATTTCCCATTTTTCTTTTTGACCATGACGACGTTGGCGACCCATTGGGGGTACTTTGATTCCCTGATGGAGCCGTTGGCAAGTAGTTTGTCTACTTCCTCGCTGACCGCTTTATTGATTGTGGCATTGAATTTCCTTCTTATTTGTCGCGCGGGGCGGATGTAATGGATCGACATTCAGCTTGTGGGTGGCGATGTCTCGCGGAATCCCCGGCATATCTGAATGGGAGAAAGCAAATAGATCTACATGGTTAGTTAGGAATTCACGATACTTACTTGGGTTGGCGAGTCCGTGGCTGATGTAGGCTTTCTTTGCTGGGTCGGTGTCGTCCAATTGGACTGGGTCGAGATCTTCGACCGTTGCTTTACAGGCTTCTACGATGTCGGGATCTCTGATGGCGTCCGTTGTCGGGTCAACTTTAATTCCTGACACGGCTAATTGATATGCCTCCACACTCGCCCCCTTCAGTTGTTGGGTGTGGGCGCAATCTTGAGCTATTTTGTAGCCTTCCTGGGCAGTGCGTGGTTCTCCCCTAATGCTGAATACTCCCCATGGGGTAGGGAATTTGATCACTTGGTAAAGGCTTGAAGGGACTGCTCGCATGGCGTGTATCCACGGGCGTCCTATGATTACGTTGTATGTCGTTTCTTGGTTCATCACGTGGAAAGTTATTTCCAGCGTGACTCTTCCCGCTAAGACGGGCAGTGTTATTTCTCCGGATGTCCGTTCTACTGCATTGTTGAAACCAGTTAGTGTTATACAGCGCGGTATTGCCCTATCCTCGAGTCCCATTTGTGCAAGGACCCTTGGGTGGATAATACAGGCGCCACTTCTGTCGTTGATCATGACCCTTTTAACATCCGTATCAGCGATGCGCAAAGTAATAACTAAAGCATCATAGTGAGGGAAAGACAAACCATCGGCATCAGACTTATTGAAGGTGATACTATCTTCGAAGTCGTCATACCATTCATGGGCGATGGTCCGCTTCAGTCTGTGTGTGTTGGCGAATTTGACGTGATTGATCACTAAGTCGTCGCCACCTCCGACGATCATGTTTATCTTTCGTGTTGGGGAAGGCGGCTTTGACGGCCCCTGGGGTTGTTCCCGTCCGCATGCAAAATTGATTTTTCCTTTGTCGCTAAGTAATTCCCTCAGGTATCCCTGGTTAAGCATTCTGACAACTTCTTGCCGTAGGCCTATGCAGTCTTCGGTCTTGTGTCCCCGTTCCTAATGGAAATCACATAGGACGTTTGATTTCCTTGTGGCAGGGTCCGATTTCATCTTCTGCGGCCACTTCACCTAGGTGCCTAGCTTCTCCAGTGCGTATACTATTTCTGAAGGAGACACACAAAAGTTATGTGTAGATAATAAGGAGGCGTACCTCTTTCGTTTCGGAGTGGGGCGACGTGTCGCTATAACGCATCCGTATGTCTGGGTGGCGGATGGGAGGATCTGGTGTATGGCTGATGTCGGTCTCTATTGGGGCGTGGGAGTTGTTTTCGTCGTCCTTCATTGCATCGATCTCTCCTTGTTTCTGAGTGTATCACCGTTAGCCGTTGAGTTGGCCCATTGAGATCATCCTCGTCCGCTCGTACCTCGGCGCAATAGGCATTGTGGATTTCCTCCCATGTGGTAGGGGGATATTTCATGAGGTGACTCAGCAGCTTCTTGGTCGCCCTCGAACCGTGCCTGCTTAGCACGTTCTGGAAAGCGGCGACCGCCATACCTTCCGATATATTTGGCAGGCTCATCCTTACCCTGTTAAACCTGGCTAGGAAGTCCCTGAGCCCTTCTCATGTGGTTTGTCTCATGGCGAAGATGTCGTTGACCCTTGCTTCCGCTTTCTTCGCACCCGCATGGGCAGTGACGAACTTATATGCCATTTTCTCGAATGTTGATATTGCCTTAGCTGGTAACTGAGAGTACCATGTCAAGGCCCCTCTTGTCAACGTCTCGCCAAGCTTCTTCAGCAGCACCGACGGTACCTGTTCTTTTGATAGGTCGTTGCCCTTCACAGCAATGACGTAGTAGATCAGATAGTCCTCGGGATCGGTGGTTCCGTCGTACACCCTCAAGTAGTGAGGCATCTTGAAGGCCTTCGGGATAGGGTAAGGGAAAGCTTCTTCAGTGTATGGTTGTTTTAAGAACCTTCCCATGTCGCGTTTTGGTAGCAACTTGGGAGCTCCGGGGATCTTGTCGACCCTCTCCTGGTGTTCCTTCATTTGGTCGTGGAGTGCCTTGTTTTCATTTTTCATTTCTGCCATCTTCTTCAGGATAGCTGTTAGCGTACCATCGTTGATCTATGCCTCGATGGGTTGGTTATTTACTTGTGTAACCTCAGGTTCGCCCATGGCAGCGGTGGTGTTTACTGTCGGTACACGCCTAATGTTGCCTTGCGGTGATTTCTCAACCAAGCCACTTAGGGTGCTTGTTAGCCACTCTTCCAGTAGCTTTTTGACCACCGAGGGTGCTTCTTTAGCAGCAGACGTGGAAGCTCTCTTTTCTTGCAAGATCGCCTGATCTCCAGATGGGGAAGATGAGATCTCTGCACCTGGTATGATGCTGGGGGTTGCATTTGTGATGACATCGTTACTGGCCTCGTTGAGAGGACCAAGAAGATTGGTTGTGACACCCACTATAGCTTTCGATCTATTGTTGTTTTCGGCCATCTTTTGTTTTCATGTGGTGTAGAGAAAGGTAGTTGGTTAATCTCTATGTGGATACTATGATTTTGATTCTCGAAATTCCCACAGACGGCGCCAAATTGTTTGACTCAAAAGTTAAGAATATACTTTATAAGCTAGAAAACAATCAAAAAATATGAAAGGGTAAATCGTAACCAAATATAATAGACCCAGAGATGTAAGAATGATGTTATTGTTATAGATCTAATATTGTAAGATGATATTATGAACTGAAGAGACGATGTCCATTGGAGATAGAGAAAGAGAGAGAGTAGGAGAAAATGAGAGAGTTGTATTATTCAAGAATAACACTGATGCCCTATTATAATGGGAAGATCCCCTTTATATAGGGAAAGGCCTTCCTTGGAATAATAATTAAAAAAATACAAAAAGTTTCTAGGAGGACGTCGAGTTCTGACTGACGTTGCCTTCGTCCTTGCGTCCGAGCCGTCCCCTTCGGCGTAGAGACGCATACTTACTGGGCGTACCCTTCGACATAGAGACGTATAGGGTCAAATTTGACCCCATACATGATCATTACTTCATAATTTATATGCTTTTTTGGTCAAAAACTACTAAGAAGGCTAAACACCACAGAAAAAGCATTCTGACATCCAATATGTAAAGGGATTTTTTCCTATCTATACCATATAGCAAACCTTATTACCAAAAATGTTCACAAATTGCTATTTACCCTACCTGTTCACATTATCCCTACAATTTATATACCAAACCCAAATTAGCGAGATTCTTCCCAAAAAAACGCGCGACTTTGTTGGAGAGAGGATCTGACGGATCTCCTATCAGCATTTAATT